>JAQIXV010000246.1:0-59793 GCA_034700625.1 Tectocepheus velatus
TACCTGTATTTTTAGAGCCATAGGAAAGACATAAAATAATGACAACCAATAAAAGTGATATCCAGTGAAGAAAAGTTGTAAATTATTGTGTTGTGGCACTCGTTGCTAATTCGGCTAATTAAACAAGAACAAAGTTGTTAAACAAATGGGGTTTTTGCCAACAATCAGATTATAGGACTAAAACTTCATCTAAATCTGACTCTATATACCGGTCCTGAAAACCTAAACCCAGCGCATAATCGATGAGAAATCTAGAGATGAATCAGTAATAAAAGGAAACTCATCTTTAGATCAGTTATTGGACAACGGATTGTAAAAAACAATTTATTGTTTTGATAATTAGGTTTGAATTGATTTGAATAATAATTTATTAGTTTTTGTATCAATTAATTAAAATAATTTAAAGAAAATCAAATAATAGTAAAAATCAAATCAAAATCATTTTATTTTAAGAAATGAAAAATAATTTTACAAAAGAAAAGCAAAAATACATAAAATATAATTTGATTTAAACTTTTTTATCAGAGTTTGAGGTCATTTTGATGTATGATTGATGTGCTGTTCGATGATCGAACTCCGATCTCTGGCCTATAAGACAAACTCGTCTATCATTGTAGGCCAGACCCCATCAAAGTCGTAATTACTTAGAGAGGAGACGACACTAACGACAAACTCAAAGACCATTTTCAACATCTCTTTCCAACGTGTATTTGGTTACGACTCTCTGTTCCTCATTAAAAACTTTTTGTTATAATTCAAAACTAATTTAACTTATGAGAAGTTATGATAGCTTTGTCTTGATGATGAAACAAGGTAAAATTTCTACAAACAACAATACTCTTGTCAACTCATACATGAAAGCACTCAAAATGTTAAATTGAAATGAGAGAAAAAAAACTGATTGAATCCATCTATAAATTAATTGAATCAATGTCATTTTTGTTTTATTTGCTGAGATATATCAACTCTTCACTCACTTCACATTCTTAAGGAAATTCATTATCAGCAAATGATCTTGAGGAAATTGATTTTCTTAATAATTATATTTTATAACCTTGAACATTATTTTTGATGTTCAACATTTATAATAATGTAATTCTGTGTAACTCTAGCAACAAAATCAAGATAAATATTAAAATAAATTTGAATAATATTATGTAAAATAACTTTTTTAATTCAGTTGTGAATCTCCAGAGAACAGCTCCAGAGCTGCATATGATTCAGAAAATCCTGAACTTGAAGAGCAACAAAATTAACAAGTACTGTTAAACTGCATTTGTTCGCATATATTGTTTGAGCCAATCAAATATTAGGATAGTTAAGGACTGCCTCTAAAATAGTTGAGGTATCCTTTCATTCGTATTCCAGACATCATCAATAGAAGATAAAAAGTTACCTAAGTATGAATCTATCCAGGCGCGTCCCGATTTGCGTCCGTTGTGCTAATCACAATCCTGAGACCGTTCCCGTCAAAGTTGTGTCTGTCTTTTGCTCATATTTTTAAATTTTACAAATAGTTTATATAATTTAACCAAGCCCAAATCAATCGAATAAGGTTTGAATTATCCAAATTACGTTACAGTGCATAAGGTTTTTCAACTTATCTTGATGATAAATAAATGTCTAGCAAAGGTCTAATTTACTTGAAAATAGGTAAAAATATTTGCATTATTAAGCATATTAAATTTGCATTCTTATTAAACGTTTCATATCATTTGATTTATCATTTCAACTGATTTTTGTATTGATAATAAATTTTCTGCTGAAAAATGTGCCTGACAAACATCAATAAGCATAATAATATGTAAAACTCATTTATAATAAAGTTTTATTTACCAGGAACATTTATACTTACTTACCAAATCACAAATTATGGCGAGAAACAGAATGTATCGTTTGTTGCAATACATCACTTGTAAGTTATTTTTGCTCAAAGTTTGTCGTCTTTTAATTGACTGTCTGTCCCCTTGTAGTGTGATGTGGTGTTCCTGCCGTGCCGTCATGTCTGCACGTGTCAGACCTGTTCACGTCAATTGAAAAGGTGGCCGTTATGTCGGACTCCCATCTCTATTAAGGAGGATCTCAACAAATGTTCTTTGGTTCCCATTCTGTCCCCGAATTAAATGTCAAATCTGTTGACTTTCTCTCAATAATCAAAATTGAATCAAAACTTAAATGAATTGTTTGCATAATATTTGGGAATTAAGATATTTTTGAAAATAATTTTGAAAATTAAATAACTTTTGCCATAAAATAAGTGAACTTAAAGTTGAGTTCAAAAATAATGCAATAAAAGATCTAATGGTCTAAAAGTTGAAGACATGTTAGAAAACAATATATCAGTTGTTTTAAAGAACTTCTTTACGATTGTCTGATTGTATCCATAAATTGAGCCAAAATTCTCATACAATGTATGATCGCATGACTACTGGTTTTTGGCCAAAACTTTTTTGATAGGAATGGAAACCAATAAAGACTCTTAAAAAAGTGTTTGAAAAATATAAGCAGACAGTCGTTAGATTTTATGTCTTAAAATTGTTGTCTGAATATTTTAAATTAGGCAAGCATCAAGGTCTACTGGGCGATTTATTTATGTATGAAGGGCTTGATTTTAGTATAGTTTATTGCTTTCACTGAGATTTTTGTCTGCATATTTTTGTTTGTCTGACCGGGACCAATTGAAATTCTCGATATTTTTTGACAACAAATTGTAATCAACAGTACAATAATCATCCTGAAATGGGGGTCCTAAATCTGGGGGTTCTGAAAAGGACCTTGTTCATTGGCGTTCTAAGTAAAGGTTTGGATAAACAAAATATCAAAATTCAAACATTCAGTAGAAAAGTCAGAACCAAATGCGATGCCTCACAAACACTCATTATTTTTATGATTATATAAATAACTGAAGTTATGGCTCAGGAAAAGGGTTTATGATTATCAGTAGTCAGACAAAGGGCTATAATTCATTGGTTAACAAAATAAAAACAAAATTAAACAACTGTTTCAACTGTTCCAGCATTTAGTTCCAGTTTTGTTTCAATAAATACCTGTATTTTTAGAGGAAAGACATAATCGAAATAATGACAACCAATAAAAGTGATATCCAGTGAAGAAAAGTTGCAAATTATTTGTTTGTGGCACTCATTGTTAATTCGGCTAATTAAACAAGAACAAATTTGTTAAACAAATGCGATTCTGGGTTTTTGGCCAACAATCGGATTATAGGACTAAAACTCTATCTAAATCTGACTCTATATACCTGTCCTGAAAATCCTAATCCCAGCGCATAATCGATGGGAAATAAATCAGTGATAAAATGAAACTCACCTTTAGATCAATTATTGGACAACGGATTGTAAAAATCAATTTATAGTTTTTGTAAATATTTTTCAATTGTTTTGAATAATAATTTATTAGTTTTCGTATCAATTAATTAAAATAATTTAAACAATTATCGGATTATTCACTAATTAAAAGAAAATCTTAGAGAAAATCAAATAATAATAAAAAACAAATCAAATCTAAAAGCATTTGATTCTTAAGAAAATGAAAAACAATTTTACAAAAGAAGAGCAAAAAAAATATAATTTGAAAAATTTATTTAAACTTTTTGTCAGAGTTTGAGGTCATTTTGATGGATGATTGATGTGTTGTTTGAGCCTATCTCTGGCCCATAGGACAAACTCGTCTATCATTGTAGGCCAGGCCCCGTCAAAGTCGTAATTATTAAGAGAGGAGTCGACACTAACGACAAACTCAAAGACCAAATTCCAGGTGTCTTTGGTTACGGCCCTCTGTTTCTCGGATACGAATTCAATCCACAGCCGAAGCAGTTGTGAGTCAACGAAACCACTGAGAAGTATATTCCAGTACTCGATGGCTGTCTCCCACTCCATAGTCTTGGCCTCAGTGTGTTTGCCGTAACTCCAGGCGTATGAATACAATTCCCGTCTTTTGTTTGGATCTCTTAACTCATTGTCGAAGTCAACCAAACGTTGGTATAAGACTTGATTTGATTCACAATTGATTTCAGACATTCCCGAAACGAACTCCTGTTTAGTGAACTCGCACTGAGTCTGTGCTCTCAGTTTTTGGGCCAAAATCAACACTTTTCGGTCGTTTGGGGGAAGATTGAGATCAGTTAACAATTGAATACATCCCTCGACAAGTATTTTATCGCCATTTTGTGAGTATTTGTAAAACCAGTTCTCAATCTTTTTGCGGTCCGTTATCTTCGTATAGACCTCAGGGTTGGAGAAGAATGAATCGCAAGCGATGTCTAAACGCCACTCGTTTTGTGACAAACAATTGAAAGCGATTTTCTCCGAACAGTTCGTAAGTGCTATGAATTGCTTGACTTTTGACCTCTCGCTTGACTTTAGTTTGTGCTGTAATTTAAGTGTAAATCAAATTAATCTTTAGTTTAATTACAGACAAAATCATTTGATTTAATGTTTTGTCAAAAAGTGATCAAAAAATTGTTTTTTCATTCAATCGATGGATTCGTTTCAATGCAAACAATTGCTGTGAAATACAAATGAAATTTTGATTAAAGTCTTACCATTTTATTGATGACAATCACTATTTTAATTGATTTAAATTGAATTTGATTTAAACAAAGCTATGATTTAATTGAATTAAAAGTAAATATTATTTAAGTTTTTGTTGTTTTCATTGAAATGTGAATACAAGTGAAATAAGGGATCGTTTAGTGATTACGAACAAAAAAAACAGGAAAAAGTTCATCAGATTCTGTCAGAGAATAAATTCTGCGAAGAATTTTGGGAATAAATTGTCCAAGATCATTTGATCACCTTATTCTAAGAACCTTGATAGTTTATTCGAATATCATAATGATGAATAAATTCCAAATAATGCTATATTTTCTAACTCTCGATAGAAATAAATAGTTTATTTGAAAAATTTAATGAAATTTTGAGTCAAATCAATATTTGTCTTATTTATTGAATCGATAATTAAATAAAATTTGATAAAAAAGGCAACAAATAAGCATGGTAATGACCAAATGACCATGTTCAATGATTATTGATTAGTTCTGTTCGGATAACAAAACATTTGGAAATAAAACTCAAAGCGAAAGGAATTGTGTCTTCAAATTGTTTTTAGTGATAACGCTTTGAGTCATACAAAAGACGGGATTAATTGGTCTTATCTTCTGTGATATGGTTTCCCACTCAGACCTCAAATCTATTTCCTGTTTATCACTGTTTTCTGGGTTTGTTTCGTTGGGATCAGCGCTATATTCGTGACTCAAAAGGGAGAGACCGGCGGTTCCAAAGAGGGTATGGAAAGGGTCGACCATATTGCCCGGTCTATCACTGAAGCCGCCCGTCTCCTCGTCCTGACAGCACAGAATAAATCGCAATAACTTGTGTTTATCGATCCAATGGAGTCGACCAATGATTGTTAGGGACGCCAATACCCACCACGAGTAGCACAGGTCAGGCAACTTCTCTGGCCTTCCATTGAGTCCACCCGAAGGCAGCTGTCGTTCTGCTAACCACCAGCCGAGGAGATCGGCGTCTATTCGATCCAATTGTCCCGCAATTGAAAGACTTCCTAAATATTCAATTAAGAGAAAAATGAGTAAAACATTTGAATAAATAAAAATGTCTTATATTCAGACCTAAACAGCAATATATGAGTCCGGCGTGAGATTCACTGCCAGGTCTGGAGCCGAAGCCGCCATCCATTGCGTTATAACACGTCATAATAAAGTCGATGGCTTTGTCCAAATCGATTGCATCCAAACGGTTAAGAAGTGCCAGACTTGCGATACCACAGAAAGAGAAGCGGACATCGATTTCACCCCAAAAATCGCCGGCAAAAGAGCCGTCACTTCTTTGAAGAGAAACGATATAATCAACGGTTTTGTCGATATTTATGATATTGTCGTTCAACGCGTCATAAGAAACCATTATCTGAATGGCACTCAATGTATACAATATGTGCGGGTCGTGACCTTTGGCCGCACTTATGCCGCCGTTCGGGTGAACGCAATTCTTAATCATTGAAAGGATGTCATCTCTTCCGGTGGTGTCGAAGTCGTTGTCCATTAGTTGGAGAGCAGTTGTTGTCCAATAAATACCACTCATTCTGAGGTATTCAACCATTAGTTGTTCGTACGATTCGTTACTATTGTCCGCATATTTCTGAAGATATTTGACGTGTTTTGAGATCATAAACTCTTTGACGTCAGACGAAGAGATATCAACGTCTCGGGTCAACATTCTTCCGGATCTCCACTCTTTCGCCAATCAATTATTTATTGTATTTTATCGAAAATTATTGATTTTATTCAATAAATCTTTAATTAATTGAAGTAATCAATCGTTTAGTCATTTAAATGACTGACTCATGAAAAAAATCAAAACATGTTTTCAAGTCTTTTCAAAAACAACGTTACAATAAATACGATTTAATTGAACCCAAAACTCTTTGTTTGGGGAAAAGTCAATTAGTTGTCAAATATTCCCCCAAAACGTTGTTTTTGATTGAAATCACTTCAAACGCCTTTAAAAGTCAATATAACGACATCTGAAGTGAGATATCGTTTTGCAATACTTTCTCCAACTCTTACATAACTATTACCACAGAATCAAATTCCTGAGCAATTGATTTACCATTGATTGGTACTACTAATTGATCTACCATGGTCTAATTTTATCCACTCTTATCATTCAATCTTACGTAGAATTTCAAACTATTAAAAGATAGACTCATATTAATTGAGTCATTTAAAGCACAGCCTACGTAATAAAATAATAGCCCTTGATCATTTGATCATTTAATTATAGAAAAGTTTATTTTATTAGAAGTAATAATAAAAACAAATTTAATTAAAAATTCAAAAATTTGTTAATTAATTAGAAAACAATCAAAAGTGAAGACAATTATGTAAGAAGTCTTCCCCTGTGGCTAAATGTGTAGAAATTTGGTCTATTGTTGATCGAGTCTATGCTCTTCCCCATGAGATCATCCAACGCTCGGATCTCTTTCAGATGACTTACGTTAAGCCAAACGATGGCCACAATTGTCACGAGAAGACTGACCACCGATTGAATGACGATATCCGCCGGCAATCCATTGAACTGTTGTTCAACTAATCGGACATAACTTCTATGCTGTGCCGCAGAATATGCCGAATGCAAGAGTGATAACAAACCCATTGCTATCACATATTTGACCAAAAATGAAGACATTCTTCAGAAGTGCTTAAGATTTGCACAAAAATCGGATCAAAACAAATGAAACCCAAAATAAGTGAACAGTAATGACGTGTTTATGAGATTCACAAATAGTATTGAGTTTATAATTGAGTGGAAACTGTTTTGATATATAATTTGAGACGTTATTTATTAATAGAAATGAGAGTCACTTTACTTTACTCTTTTTGATAACTTTTGGGAAAAGTTTTTCTCTGATGAGAGGGTTATTGTATGACTCAAATATTTAGAGTCTTGGTCAACAATAAATTGCTGGACACAAAGGGTGTGGTAATCAACACATATTTTAATTTATACTTTAATTTAGAGAAACGGTTGACATATAAGACTGCGATCGTATTATAATTGAATAACGAGTAAAACATTAATTAATAGCCCATTTAATAGCACATTAGGATGGGATATATTGGAGGGACCGGAATGTCAAACAATGTTATTCTATGGGATAGTTTTTTTTTGTAGGAGATTTTGATAATCGTAAATTGACTACGCTTAACGTATGCACAGTCCAAATGCAAACTTGCCTGGCAATTTCTTAAATATATGAAAAACATAAATAATGTTTATTTATAAATAGTAACAAACGTATGAGCGATAAACGTGTATAAAACCAAATTGACCAAGCTTAACGTATGCACAGTCCAAATGCAATTTTTGTTGTTATCTATATATTCTATCTATTTGGGTTAGGTTAAGTTTGGTTGAGTTAGATTTGGTAAAAATTGTTTGTTGATAAAAATCAAATTTTCGGTCAATTCAATGACTCCCTTTACCCAGTCATACTTTTGACAGATTGGTCCCCAACAGTAGTTTAGTCTCTCAATAGAATTAACGATAGGTTTATATCGAAAATAATTTAATCAAAAAAAAAATACAAAATATAACCATATTTTTAAACAAAATAAATCAGAAAAGAATTGAAATATAAAATCAATAATAAATACAATGAATTGATTGACACAACAAATGAGAGGATATCTTAAATATGAAAAACTCAAAGAATTACTACATTTTTTAGTTCAATATATAATTGATTACAAATTATTCATTACTTTATGAAAAAGTCATTTAAATTATGTTTTAAGAGTAAATCAAATTGTTTTTTGACAAATATATTAAAATTAATACAAAATTCAATGAAAAACGCTATAAAAATATTTCAATATTTAAGTCAAGAAGTTATGTCCCAAACATTTATCTGCGGTTTCGATAGGAATTGCAGTTCTTATCAAAAACCTGAACTGATTTCGATTGTCGGACACCTTTGAGGCTTCAATAACCCAATAGACAAGAATATTGTCCGAATTAATCGAATCCAATGACCAGACTTTGGGGCAAAGGTATTGAAACACTGACTCAACATAAAGGCTGTCCGACTCGTTATGGAGAACGTCTTCTGGACTTCTTTTAAGAAAGAGCTGAGCATTTCGTTCCCACAACTCAGCCATCAATTTGTTCCGTTCGTTGTCTTCGATATAGAAAAGGATTCGGAATATAAGATAAGCCGAGTTTTGTTTGCATTTAAAACACGTCAATTGGCTCTCATTTCGAGAATCAATAACCACTTTGAGGTCCGGGTCTTCGTCGAGGGCTCGCCTTAAGCTTACGACTCGAAGGCACTCATTGTTTGCACAACTGATACAAATTATATCGTTTTTGTCTTTGGATAGAAAGTTAATGACTCGAGCCTTCACTTTAAACAGGTCTCTGTCCACCACTTCATCCCTCAGTTTATTAATTTGTGTCGTTCTCTGAGGTATTTCCACTTCATATTTGTCGGGAAAATACATTTGTTTACGTTTCGAGACTTCAATCACTTCATTGATATCTATTTGATTGATGTGTTGTTCGAACTCTTCATCCATAAGACTCTCCTCTTCGAGGGCCGACTCATGTATTTCCCTGAAAACGTCGGCTTCGAAATCGATTGGAAGTGACGGCGACGGGAACTCATCTCCGGTCAGAGTGTGCGTCACGTTTACGGCAGACATTACTTTGTATTCTTCGATACGAGCCGTCAGTTTCTTTCCTTTAATCACAAAATGAAATCAATTTTTGAAAAATCAAAACAAAAATAATTACCTAAACATGAGTTGAGTTGAACCAAACGAATACATTTCCCAAAATTATAACCAGAGTTAAGGGAATAGGTATACAACTCTTTGTTGTATCGATCGGTCCTTATATTTATATTTGATATGAATATATAATCAAAGGGTTTGAGTAATTGGGCGTCCATTGAGTGCTGCTCATAGACTGTCACCAAAATAGACAATTGATTTTCATTTATAATTCGAACCAATTCTTCTTCACTTTGATTCAGATTCAAGTTATTTGTCGGAACAATAGATTTCATTGTTTTAAGAGCGGGTCGACTCGTGTCCCAGACCTGGAGATAACTCCTGTCCCGAATGGTGTCGACTCTAATCACCTGAACGGCTAAATCCGTATAAACGCTATAAGAAGTCGAATGCTTTTCAGAGAGACATTCGCTTTCAATTAATTCATCGGAAAACCATTCCTCCAATTCTTGTTTTCGATGTCTATCGAACTCTTCAATCGTTGGCCGAAGACTTGAATGGATCGGAGAAAAAGAGTTCGAGTCATCAAATGCTTTGAAGGCCTGAAAAAAGGGATACATTTAAACAAAAATTCAAAACAATTATAATTTGAGATTAATTACGACAACGTCTTTAGGATCGGTACAGAATATATCCATAGAATTGGGTGTAATTAAAATTCTGTGAATCCTTAGAATATCTGCCGGTTTGAAGGCCGGGTAGTCTCTGAAAGTGCTGTTCCCGGGCCTCAACTTTATTGAGAAAGTGTAGGCCTTTTCGTCCCTCAAATAAATGAGATTTTGTTTGAAGTCTCGATAACGAAGTATACCATAAATATGACAATAAGTCTTTCCACTGACGGGAAGCAAAGAGTGGACTTCCAGTAATGTCTTATATTCATGTCGTTTCTCCTTTTGAGGACTTATTTGAGAATTTCTTTCAGTCAGTCTTCTATTCGTTCCACTAATTGTGTCCTCTCTTTGGGCACAACTGTTGTCAGACTCAGTACTGGCGATACGTTTTTGGGTAATGTTTGTCAAAGTTTTGGTCTTTCGGCGGGAATTTGTGTCAAAGCTATCATTGGATGAGATCTCTGTCTCGTCGTCCGTCGAATCAAATTTGAGTTTCTTTTTGACGGGACTTCTGACAGGTTTTGTCACTTTCACTGCAGTCCCTGCCTTTGGGGACACCGTCTCTGTCCCACTCTCACAGCATTCGTCAGACACTACTCTTCGGTTGCCATCATTGGCTTCATTTGGTTCGCTTTGATTGTCTTCAGTGGAATCGTTGTCTTGCGGTTCGACAAACGTCTTCTCTCGAAGACTAACATTTTGATGATTGGCTCAAATTCAGGCCTAACGACAACCAATGCATCGTAAAAGTCGCTAATTGTGTGACCATTGCCTGCATTGAAGACAATCAAAGAGATTATCATAAAATTAATTAAACGATTTGGACATACATTTGAAGACAGTAATGGCGGGCATTACTCCGGTTTCGAATCGATTTAGTGTAAAGAGTTGTCCAGATTTGAGGCCAGTCTTCTTGAAGGGTGTCTTCGCATAACAGCCATAGAAGACGACCACTAAAAGCGGTCAACGGGTTGTGTCTGTTGTGACTCAACTTCTTGTGAGACATCACTCGTCACAACAAATCTTTTACATTTGATGTCCTCTTCTTTGCCAAACATTTGCCAGAAATGAATTACTTTTAGTTTCACTTTATTTTCATAGTATTTGGTTCGCGGTCTGAGAGACGCGGCGCTAATTAACGCCATTTTCTAAACGTTAATCGATTTAATGATTGCTTCAAATGATTTGATCGTCTGTTTAGTCAAAGATTTAACAATTTTTTCAAAATATGAAAATCTCTTAAAAACAATAAAAACGTCGACAAAAGTCAACTCATTTTGCATTGAATTCAACGATATTTTGACAAATAATTGTATGAATTGTATTGACGTAAGATATGTACTGAAAGTTTATATGTTTTTGAGTGAAAGGCATTTTTGGCGCAATTTTATAGCCTCTCAGTCACGACATCTGACGTTGACTTTTGTCCACATTTTTAATGTCTATATATTTTGTAAACAAATGTTAAGTCATTGACTAAACAGACGATCAAATTATTTATCGCTTAAAAAATGGTTATAATTAATGCGGTTTCGCTCAGACCTCGAACCAAATACTATGAAAATAAAGTGAAACTAAAAGTAATACATTTTTGTCCATTGGATGGCAAAGAAGATGACATCAAATGCAAGAGAATTGTTGTGACGAGTGATGTCTCACAACAGACACAACCCGTTGACCGCTATTTAGTGGTCGTCTTCTATGGCTGTTATGCGAAGACACCCTTCAAGAAGTCTGGCCTCAAATCTGGACAACTCTTTACACTAAATCGATTCGAAACCGGAGTAATGCCAACAAATAAAGTCTTCAAATGTATGTCCAATTGATTTATTGATATTTTAATCATCTCTTTGATTGTCTTCAATGCAGGCAATGGTCACATAATTAGTGACTTTTACGGAGCATTGGTTGTCGTTAGGCCTGAATTTGAGCCAATCATCAAAATGTTAGTCAGTCTTCGAGAGGAGACGTTTGTCGAACCGCAAGACAACGATTCCACTGAAGACAATCAGAGCGAACCAAATGAAGCCATTGATGACAATCAAAGAGTAGTGTCAGACGAATGCTGTGAGAGTGGGACAGAAACGGTGTCTCCAAAGGCAGTGAAAGTGACAAAACCTGTCAGAAGTGCCGACAAAAAGAAACTCAAATTTGATTCGACGGACGACGAGACAGAGATCTCATCGAATGATAGCTTTGACACAAATTCCCGCCGAAAGACCGAAACGTTGACAAACATTACCCAAAAACGTGTCGCCAGTACTGAGTCTGACAACAGTTGTGCCCAAAGAGAGGACACAATTAGTGGAACGAACACTAATTCGATGAGAAAAGATATTGCAATGGAGAAAATAAATCCTCAAAGGGAGGGACGACATGAATACAAGACATTACGGAAAGTCCACTCTTTGCCAGCCGTCAGTAAATCGTCTTTTTGTCATATTTATGGTATACTTCGCGACAAAGATTTGAAACAAAATCTCCTCTATTTGGAGGACAAAAGCGCTGAAAATTTCGTAGTAGAGTTAAGGCCCGGGAACAGGACTTTCAGAGACTACCCGGCCTATAGACCGGCAGATATTCTAAGATTTCATCAAATTTTAATTACACCCAATTCTATGGATATATTCTGTACGGATCCCAAGAACTTAAATATAATTGATTTCAATTATAATTGTTTTGAAATTATTCTTAAATTAATTTATTTTTCAGGTTTTCAAAGCATTTGATGACTCGAACTCTTTTACTCCGATCCCTCGATTTGAGCCCACAATAGAAGACTCGAAGAGAAAACAAGAATTGGAGGAATGGTTTTCCGATGAATTAGTTGAAAGCCAATGTCTTTCTCAAAAGCATTCGACTTTTGATAGTATTTATACGGATTTAGCCGTTCAGGTGATTAGAGTCGACAAAATTGGAGTCAAATGGCAACTCCAGGTCTGGGACACGAGTCGACCCGCTCTTAAAACAATGGAATCTATTGTTGCGACAAATAATTTGGATCTGAATCAAAGTGAAGAAGAATTGGTTCGAATTATAAATGAAAACCAATTGTCTATTTTGGTGACAGTCTATGGGCAGCACTCAATTGACGCCCAATTACTCAAACCCTTTGATTTGATATTCATTTCAAATGTAAATATAAGGACCGATCGAAACAACAAAGAGTTGAATATCTATTCCCTTAACTCTGGTTATAACAAATGCATTCGTTTGGTTCGCGAAAACTCATGTTTAGGTATTTTTTTAATGCTTTTTGTTTAGATTTTTCAAAATTTATATAATTTTTGTGATTATAGGAAAGAAACTGACGGCTCGTATCGAAGAATACAAAGTAATGTCTGCCATACGTCTGTTCCATAAAAACAAACCGATATTGTATTTTCCCGACAAATATGAAGTGGAAATACCTCAGAGAACGACACAAATTAATAAACTGATGGGAAAACTCTTCACAATTAAAGGCAGAATAGTTGGCTATCAATGTCAACGAAATGAAACGAATTATTTTCAAAAGTTGTCGGAAATGTAACCACTTTTTCAGTTTAAATGAAGACCCGGACATCGAAATAGTTTCTGAACCTGGAATTTATAGCCGTTATAAGTGCTTGAATTGCAAACAAAGCAAAGCATTTCTTATATTCCGAATCATTTTCTATATCGAAGACAACGAACGGAACAAATTGATGGCTGAGTTGTCGGCCGGAAGTGCTCAGCTCTTTCTCAAGAGAAGTCCAGAAGACGTTCTCCATAACGAGTCGGACAGCCTTTATGTTGAGTCAGTGTTTCAATACTTTTGCCCCAAAGTCTGTTCATTGGATTCGATTAATTCGGACAATATTCTTGTCTATTGGGTTATCGAAGATAACATTGAGGTGGACAGCCATCACCATCGATACCAAATCCGAACTGCAATTCCTATCGAAACGGCAGATAAATGTTTGGGACATAACTCCTTGTCTTAAATATTGAAAGTTTTTCATATCTTTATAGCGTTTTTCATTGAATTCTTTATTAATATATTTGTGTTAAAAAACAATTTGATTTACTCTTAAAAACATAATTTGAATGACTTTTCATTAATATAATATTTTGATCTAAAAAATGTAATAATTATTTGAATTTTTCATATTTAAGATATGCTGTCATTTGTTGTGTCAATCAATTCATTGTATTTATTATTGATTTTATATTTCAATTCTTTTCTGATTTGTTTTGTTTTGTAAAAAAATATGAATATATTTAATACTTTTCTTGTTTTTGATTAAATTAT
The DNA here is from genome assembly GCA_034700625.1 of Tectocepheus velatus. NCBI lineage: Eukaryota > Metazoa > Arthropoda > Arachnida > Sarcoptiformes > Tectocepheidae > Tectocepheus > Tectocepheus velatus. Next base: position 14,213 of record JAQIXV010000246.1, read on the forward strand.
TTTCAATACAAACCTATCGTTAAATCTATTGAAAGACTAAACAATGAGAATAACTCATATCGAGAACAGCTTTTAATTTGAGCCCCGATTAGAATTTGACGTCAAAAATATCGATCAAAACCAACGGTTTTTCAAATAAGTAGCGAAAGTTTTTTTTATTGCATATATTATATGACAAAAATTCATTTACTATAATAACTTCTGAAGGAAAGGATCTCTTTTATGTTATTCCCTTCCCTTTTGAATGTCTTCTCTTCTGATTAGAAAAGAAATATAATAACAGATATCGAGAAAACAAATTCAATTAAGAAAAGTCTAATATTGTATTTCATTTCGATTTTATGCTAAACTAACTTAAGTTCAATTATCGAAAGCATAGGAAATAGATATCGGGATAAGACTTTAGGACTAATTGAATAAAAATTTTGAATTCAATTATAACTTTTGTGTCGACTTTTTTTCGTTTCAATCGTTTCTTTTGATGCATAAAAACGGAGTAATATTTGAGAAGAAAATCATTAGAGAAACGGTTCTCCTATTGTGTTAACATTTGGTCAGTCGATAGAACAAAGGGATGGATAAAAGTTTGACCAAAAGCTACTGTTTTTGTCAGTCAGTCATTGTTTTGAATTATTGTTAGCAATTGTTTCGGATGGCATACAATTCATCACTTCTGCTATTATTAAGTCGGGTATAAAAGAGGCGAAACTGATATTTTGCGAACCATTATCTCCATCTGAACCATATCTTTATGTGGTCTCAGTTTATATTTAGCCAAACAAATGGATAACTTTTTATTAATTTTAATGATTAATTGGTAACAGAGTGTTGACTCAATTCACCATTAGATTAGAGGACAAACCAAATCACTCCTCTCGTCCACTAAATTGGTTCTGAAAACAATTTAAACTTCTTTTCTCTTCTTATTCTTCTTTGTCTATACTTTTTTAGAACCATTAAAAACCTGATCCGTAAGAAAATAATTGAATTTCTACTTCAGTGCCATAACTGTTGGAACAGTTTTGCTGTAATTTGTTTGAGTTATTACTATTGGACTGCATTTTATGCATTGATTTTTTGTTGCCTTAATATAACGTTATAACAACTGAAAGACTAATCGAAAGTTCACTTTTCAAGACTTCAATCAAAACTTAACGAACAAAATATTGATGTGTTTTGTGAAGGAATCGACTCTTATATTGAAAAATATTGTAAATCGAAAGAATCAAAAACTTTAAGTTTAAGTGGATTTTCATTTTTAGCAAATTTTAAGAGCTTTTAGAGTAAACATAACTAAAGAAACATAAATCAAAATTAATATACATTTAAAACGAAAGCCATTCTCAAGAATCGTTTGTTTTAATCTCAAGTTTTTCCTTAAATATAAGTGAATGTGAATAACAAAAGTCAAGAATAGCTTTCATCGGAATAATTCTCGATATGATTGGTATTTCCCGAAGTGTTTATACGATTATATAAACCCTAAAAGAGAGAAAAATATAGATATGATTGTAGTTTATGAAAGAGTAAGAGGAGTATTGTATAGCATTTTAAGTCTTAATTTTTGTTTTGCTTTGAGAAACCCATTCAGACTATGCCTACAATTGTTGAGAGAAATTGTAGTTTTGATTGAGTTTGAGTTGAAAAGTGAACCCAATTGAACGGATCACAACTTTAAGGTAACAGATGTTTGCTTCCAACAGTTTTCCTGTTCATCGCTCCTCCAATCTCTCTCTCTCTCTCTCTCTCTCTCTCTCTCTCTCTCTCTCTCTCTCTCTCCAACTTAGTGTTCAATAACTGAATCGCTTCATAACATCTATTTTTCTCTACTTCTAAATGCAATTATATTTTTCTTTTCCAACAATTCTCTGCCTTTTTATGGAATTTTCTTTAACTGAAACTTCAATCAAATGTCTCTTTGAATCAAATTCAACGGAAATCTCAATCAATTGGAGTTTTTTTTAAAGAAATTATTATTTTAATGATTTCCATATCTTTAGATTCGGATTTATTTACGAGAAAACAGTGCAAACAAACCTCTGATTTGATATGTGTTTAACTCTCAAACTTCTCAGAGTTTGCGATAAAATTTTTGACGCTTTAATCTGTTTTGCATTTTCCTTTCAATTTGAAAATAATTGAAAAACTTTTGAGAAAAGAATTGACCGCAAAAGTGGTGAACAATAAGAATAAGAAATGTAGTGATAATATGCAGATCAGTTAATAATCAAGATTTTTCTCAACAAAAAAAATATATCTGTTTTTGTCTGTATTTGCAATTCAAACAGTTTTTTCGCTGATATTATGAAAATATTAAACTATAGTAAAGTTGAGTTTGAAAAGAGTTGATGGCATCCAATGCTCACAATATGTGTGTGTATTGTGTTTTGGATATCACGCTGTGATGTGCGTCAGCTTGACTTGAATTATAATCAAATGGGATACCAGTGCGATGAGAGGAAGAGCACTAACTGATAGAGAGATGAGGGAAAAAAACTTATTTGCATTTGTGATAGTTTTTTGCGATAAACTATTTCACTCATATGATTGAGACAAACATTTGTTGATAGTGTTTGTGACACTCTTTTTAAACTTTCAGACATTGATATTAAATATTATATACTTTTTCTTCTCATTTCTATTCTTCAGTTTCTCTCTTCTCTCTATAGCTTTGGTTTTCACTCATTCTCTGCATAAAAATAATCCGATTTTGAACTCAGAATTTCAAGACTCATATCAAAATACTTTTAACTCTCAAAAAAAGTATTTGATTTTTGAACCAAAATTGAATAAGTTTATAGTTATATAACCAGAAGAATAATTCTTATTCATTCATTTGTAATAAATTCTAGAGTTGTGTCACTTCTTCTTCAGATGTATTTAAAATTTAAATTATTAGAAAAACTCTTCACTTCTTTTGCTGTTATTCTTCTAGTCTTATGAAGAAATGATAGACTATTTGCTGAATATTTTTATCCAATCTTTTGTTGACTTATTTGAAAATAATTCAGAATTTATTATAAAAATCTATTCAATAGAATTCAATATTTAAACAATTTTCACAACTTTTGAATTTGTTTTCAAATATTTCAAAATCTATTTAAATATATTTTTGAACAAAAATTTTTCAAAAATATTTAATTTCAGAACAAATTCATTGATTTTGTTTCAAAACAAAACGTTAAAAATTCTTCTGAATTATTGATGAATTAATTTAATAGAAAAAGTATTAAAAGAATTTAATTTAATATTCTGTTAAATATTTGATAACAAAAATTATGAAAAAAGCAATCACTCGGAAAGCGGTGTAAACGAAGCGATCCCTTCATGTAATGTCATAACCAAAGTTCAGAGGCTTTCAATCTATTGTTTAACACGAAGTGATTCATTCAAAATCAATAATTTTCTCGAAGTTTATGATAATAATGGATCTGATTCTTTGGATTCGATTATCTCTGAATTTTGGCCATAAGTAGAGCGCACTTAAGGGCAGAGATAACTCTCGACATCACTCGTCAGCGAATTGCTATCGAATCGATTGAACGTTAAAAAAGTCCAAAGAATGTAAAGACAGGAAAAAATAATAAACACTTAAACAGATTTTAGACATAGTTTTTATGGAAAACAAATATTTTACTAAAACTCATATTATTATCATATTTCACACCAAAACACAAATCTAGTCATCATTTGATTGCATTAAAAATGATTACAACTGTTATCTGTGGGACACGTATTCTGTACTGATATCAAAGAGATTCTGTCCTCTACTCAGCACTGCTTCAAGTGTTGAGCCCTCGGATTGAAGACTCAGTGGCGAAGAGGAAGAAAAATCAGAGATTCATGTGAAACATTGCTTGGTATTAGTGAACTATTAAACTTATCTTTGAAAATATTTTTTTTCGTCAGCACTTGGATATAGAAAAAGTGTTGAAACAAAATAAGAAGAAACAGAATAAAAGGTTTGTTAAGAGAGTCAGGGGCTGAGAAAAAGTTTAGTAAATCTGATGCTCTCTGTTATCGTTAGAATTTGATATAAACTAAATCTCTTTCACAATATTTTATTGTCAAAACTCTTTCTCTGGGCTTAAATCGCTATTTGGAGTCAATGGAGTCAATCCATTGGTAATTGAGTTCTCTCTCTATATATGTGATCGCATTACAGATTAGTCAACGAATATAATAATAGCGGCGGAACCGACACACCATTCAAATTGTTTGCCATCTCTTGTATTGAAGGCTCTGCTAATAAACAGAGAAATCAATTTGCAATCGACTCCAACACAAGACTAGAGCCAAACGCCACTACTTTAACAGTTTTTTTTCTGGGGTTTGGGCTCCGGAAGAAAATACTGTTTCCCATAATTTTTTGTTCAGTATTTGATATTTTTTTCGCCACAGAATTACTTGACTTAATGTTTGCCACGAATTTTCTATTCTGTCCCTAAAATATAATTTACTGTCTGTTGAGTCTCTTATTACAAAATAAATTGAATTTCATAATCAATTTATTTTTAATAACACCAAATACTAAGCCTTTTCTGACATCAAAACAATATTTTAATTCAAAACTATTTTTCTTCGACTTCTCTGTTCTCTACAGAAAAGAGATTCAAAATCTCTTGAAATAAGATTTTAAACCATAAGACGGCATAAGAACTAAAGTTTTTTTTATTCTTCTGGAATAGACTGCAGAAGAGATTTCTCTTATTTATAATGAAATTTCAAGACTTAGTCTCAATTTTTTATCTCCATATCAATAGACCGTAAAATTGTTATTAGTTTTTATGTCTTTTCGTCGCAATTACTGAAAATTTAAATCTTGTTTTTTCAGACGTTTTTTACTTAAGTTTTTGCATTTATTCCTAAATTGAAATCAAATTAATTCTGAAATTTGTTGGAATAACAAGGCATTAGGCAAAGGGACCGGTAGTATAGCATTTTCTCAATGTATAAATGGATTAACTGGTATTGTATTCGCTTCGGCGCAAACTTTAAGACATTTCCCATTCGTTCTCTGGTTATGGCTCTCCTCACGAGCTCTCTCTCCGCTCCTCTTCTTTCGGTTCTTTTCTCTATTCTCTGAAAAATTTTTCTCTTCAATCTTACGGCACGTATTTGGCCTCAACTTTGGTATACCATTCCTATCGCTGCTCCGTCTCTTCAAAATCAAGTGCAAAGTCTTAGAAGTTTTGTCCAAATAATCGTTTGGTTTATGTTTTCTCAACTCATTTTTCTCGGCTCTTGTCTGAAGTGTTTTTGTTTTTAAAAAATCGTAAATCACTTCACGTTTTAATTAAAAAAAAGGTAACATTTTTTCGTTTATCAAATATTTAAAACTTTAGCCAATCTTTTGAAACATTTTTCATACTTTTCTTAGTTATGAAAAACTATTTTTGCATTAAATTTGAGTAAAAATATATTTAAGAAAAACACTCGAAATGTGTTTATATAATAAAAGTTTTCAATAGAGTAAAAAGCTTTTGTTCAATCTTTTAAAATGATCCTGAACAGAATTCCTTCAGATATAACTTAATTTAGTGGAAGACTTATCAATAATTTCAATTTTATTCTTCATTTTTCAATAATTTTAACCAAAAGATAGGAATTCATAAAATTCTTTCATTGAATTAATTTAAGAAAATTACTATTGAATTGAAAATACTTTTTATATGAGATATAATAGGAATGAAAAGATGTCTCAAAAGGAAATTTATGTCAAATTAAAATCATTATAAATGACCTTTTCTTGTGTTGAGGCAGCAAATGATCAAAAGCTCCATAAAAACCACTTTTTTGTTATTAATGATATTGAAAACAGTTATTCTTGGAGTGAAAAAGTGGCAACAATTGTAAGCGAAGGCAATATATCTGTAGTTTGTTTGGAGTATTTAAAAAATAAGTGCAAACCAGACATAATTGAGTGCTATTTGACGGGAACAACACGTTGAGGAACCGGTAGACACAAGACTCCCTCCGGAGTTATCTAAAGCTGTAAAGAATTTGTTCACTTGTTTTGAGATAATAAATAATTTTTTTTCTGTGACTTCATTCCGATTGAAAATTTTGTTTGTTTTTTGGACTCAATTTATTATATGTCTGTAAAACTAAATTAACTCAAGTATTGGTTCGTAAATATTTATTTATTGGTTTAATCTTTTTTCCACCCGTTCCTCGTCTGTCGACACTCTCTTTATATTATTTTTATGAAATGTTTTTCCAATTTATCGGAAGTCGATTGCAAAGAGTTTTTAAGAGCAAAATCAACTCAAAAGTCAATAATAATTCCGACTTTTGTCGGTCTTATCGTAAAAATATATTCTCTCAGTAAATGTCTTCACAATAATCGGAGACAGTTTTGCTAACAATTGCATCACTTTTTCATTGCTCTGGTAGTGCAAAGTCAGCGGCAAAACGAGAGGGAAAAGCAATTGTTTGGCCAAAATTGGTTCAACACTTGTAAGAGAAGTGAGCGCTTGATATCTGTGCGACAAAACATTGGAAACCAGAACCAAGAATACAGAAGAAGAGGAAAAATAATATATAAGTAAAAGAGAAAACTCTGTCTCTATCTCTGTCTACACGTCTTTGACAGCGAATAACAACCGAAAAGTTATTTTTTATTTCAATTCACACACAATGAGAGCCGATCTTCTGCTCAAATGTCTACCAGTGCTCTGTCTTATCAAATCAGTTGTCAGTTCTTGGGAGTCGTGGTGGACCTACGAAGGCATTTCAGGTAACACTTTATAACCAATATATCAATATTTTTGTGACTGTCGTTCCCCCCGTCCTCTCCCTAATACTTATGGCCAAACAATTTTCTTATTTCGATATTTTGTTTATTTATTTTGATTTTCTTTTTGGGCAAAGAATTTGATTCTTTTCTTATCACTTGTGTTACACATATTCTGTGCGAAAAAAGAAATTAGTTTTGCGCCAAATATACGACTCTTTACGCTCAGCCTACTGTACAAAACGGCACAACATGTTTGCCATATATTATACCAGTTATTGGATATTGTTGTCCAATATTTGTTTGCCAGAGATTTTCATCTATTAACTTTTATTGGTAATTATTTTCTGCTAATATGGACTCGACTTTTATTACTCTTTTCCTTCACTTTTGGCAAAGCGTTTAAATATTGAGTCGTTTTCCGTTGCAAAGGATTTATTGAATCCATTGTTTATTTATTGTAATGTGTTTTATGTTAACTCCAATTAAATAAATCTAATTAATCGCACAATTGTTTTGTTGAGATTAACTCAATTTATATCCCGTTGTAATGCACTGGTGTTTGAATAGATGTTAGAATATTTTCTCATCAAAAATTCAAATTCTGTGCTGTGCTGTCGAGTGGGGACTCAACTCAGGCAATGAAAAAACAGTTCAAAACCAGAGCTCGAAAAATATTCTTGACTTTCAAAGTGAGTTAATTGCGATTTTTTCTCCACTTTATTGCATGACTTAACCCATTAATTAAGAGCCGAAAGAATTTTATTAAACTTATATTACTTTTTATCTCATTCTCAACGCCTTTGGAGTTAATAATTGTTATGCAAAAAGAGTTATCTTTAGTTTGAGTTTAAGTTGAAAAACATTTTAATGATATCAACCGAAGCTTAAAAGTGTATATCTCTTTCGTCGAGCAGGTGTTCCCTTTTCATAGGTTTTCACTCAAATCAGTTGTTATTTAATTCAAACCAATAATCCTTTTGATAAAAAAAAGTCCTTTAAGTCAGTCTCGAAAACACTGGAAAAGTACTAAAACTTTATTATTAAGAGAAGAGAAACGTTTGATATTCAAAGTGTTATTCGACTCACTCTTTAAGAGCACAGCAAAAGACTCGGAAAAGTTATGTGACTTTTCCCTGCGTTGCCATCCCTTTCAGTTCCCCTTCCTCTGCCTTTTTGCTATCGATTAAAATCGATTTGAGAAATAAAATCTAATTATAATTGTGTGGAAACATTTGTTTTTGAAATGTAAAGCTTTGTTCAGCAGAGGACCGACCCTTACATCACATTTAGAGTTTGTATTCCTGTTATTGAAAGTCGGAATTTGTGTCACATATAGACTGAAATATAGAGAGGAATGCGAACCAAAAAAATTAAATAAATGTCAAAATATAAGTTGAGTTACTTTCCGTGTGTTTCAAATTCAGACAAATATTGTTTTAGATTTATATAAAACATATGAAAAAACAGTTAATATATAAAAATATTTTCACATTTCAAACAAAATATTGAAAGTCGAGCGGAAAGTCATATAAGAAAATCGGTTAAAATTTCATTAAAAACATTTTTGTTTGATATTTGTTTCACAAGAAATAGGGCTGTTATGGGAAAGGGCACCAATAAAGCATCATGTATAATTTATTGTTTCAAGTGATTTAAGTTATGTTTTTCTTATTTATATATTTGTTTCTTATATTTGAAATATGTTTTTGGAAAACAAAACTCTATTCCACACGAAATTGTTTTTTCTCCAATCATTCAATTCATTGGTATTTGAAATCTATGTATTGTTTTGTGTCTTCGCATGTCTTCATTAGATTTGTCATCTCTGGAGTGGGGTTTGTGTCACAACTGATGTGCACAGCATTAGTCCACAGACCTTACAGTTATTCTTATTTTTATGCAATTTATTTAAGACAATTGATTGTTGACTATCAGTATATCTGTACTTATTTTCCCTGTTTTCTAGTCTTTCGTTATTCACTTCTATTCTGTTTATTCAATTCCTGTATCTTTTGATTCATGTTTTTCATCACTTCTTATGTTTTTGATTATAGTATTTGAATAATAATAGAGAGAAACCCATCGTTTGCGGGAAACATATCATGTCATTAGCTATTGATTGAGTTTAAGGGTCTCCTCTTTTTTGGTGATATCACTGAAAAAAACGGATAAATTATTTATGTGTCGACTAAAGTAATGGCTATAAAACCAGAACCCAATCTCTCCTTTCAATAATTGGCAGAAAATTAATAAGTGTTGTAACGAAACGATGAAAAAATTTGTTGAATTTGTTGCTCAAAGCATTTCTTTATATCATATACTATACAGTATTTGTAGCGAACAAAATGTGATTAGATTTTGAGTCAAACAGAAGAACAAAAATTATTGTATTCTCTCAACAATTTGTGATCAAAGAAAGAAGAAATGCCGCCGACATCTCACCATTCACTTTGATTTTCATTTCTCTCTCCCTTTTATTTTCTTCAGACTTTCCTTTTGGGGATCAAAAAGTTAGAGCATATCGTATGCCAGTCGTATGTCTGACTCTCATATTTGTTAGGCTTTGAGTTCAGAATTATGTGAAAGACTTTGATTCTTATGATTCGGATATTTCTCTTTATATCCACCACTTATTGGGCTTTTATGTTAAGATGTCTTTTAAGGGGAATTCCTACATAAAAGACTAATATCGAGTCAAATAAATCTTATTATTAATACAAGTGTCTGACGAGAGCTTTAAATTTAATTCAATTATTAAAAACTATTTTCTCCTGAATTCTAATTCCATTATTAAAATAGATTTCTGACTGAAAACCAATGAAATAATAGAATATAAAGAGAATATTATTATTAATATTATTGTCTGTCGTATGAAATGTTTGCTAATGTCTTGTGAAGAAGTGTTGTCTAGTCTTTATGGCCGACGCTCTCTGATCAGAGCTCTTGTGGTCCCCAATAGGGAATGTCTTGTCGTTGAGTTATGAGCGCATAAAAAGCTGAGCGAAAGAAGTGAGAGAAAAGTCGAGCCAAACAACAAATAGGAGAGAAAAGTAAAGACACGAATCAAAGCCAAAAAATATAGTGAGAAAAGTGGACAGAATCACAGAAAATGCTTTTTATATATATTCGTCTCTACACAGGGCTCAGGCATTCCAAAGGGAATAGTTATAAGTAAAGGATAAAAAGCAAATAATGCCAAAAGTGGCCACAATTTAGTTCCGCGTTTTGGGCTTTGGTTTGAGGTTAAGCCCCAAAGAGAAGTGAAGAGTCAGAAAAGAGTTTGACTTTACTTTGATTTCCAAAACAAAATCAAATTCTTTTGATTTTCTCTTTGCTTTTCGACTCATTTTTCATTATTTATTGAGAAATATATGTTTTATCGCTAAAAACAAAACAGAATTGAATTTTCATTGAAAAAAAGTGATGAATGACTTTAAATATGAAATGTTTGAGAAATAGTCATAACATTCGACTTTTACCCGGAATTGAGTCAAAACAGAGGGAATTCCTTTTGATATTTTTGATGGAATTTATTAAAAATATTAAAAATAGTCAATCATTTGGCGCTCAGATCTAAAAATTGTTTGAAATCCAAACGAAATGTTTTGGAAATCAATATTTAATTTCAAAGTTTTGTTTGAATTGAGAGAAGAGTAAAGGAATTGTAATAAATGGGAAATAATCTAAAGTTTGATGACTTGTGAGACACATCTCAACCCTGAGTCAAGAATTTTCATATTTCTGACTCTTATCTCAAAAAGAAGAGGAGATGTCTTTCCTTCTAAACATAAAATGACAAAAAATATACAAAACATTACTTACAAATAGTTTTTCTGTAGGTTTGATAAAAGCAAAACACAATTCAATAGTAAAGTGCCATCAAATGCATACAATTTCACTAATTCAAGGACTTTGAGTACAGGTTTTAAAATGAATTCATACGAAATCGTTTGCAACTCAGCATTCATTCATTCATTCATTTATGCAAAACATGAAGAAAATGATATCTTTTTGTGAAGATCTCAGCAAAAAAATACACATAAATACGAATAAATTGATTGAAATTTCTTCAGACATAAAGTTCATTGACTTTTTGTCGTCGAAAGTATTGAATAAATGTTTTCTCGTTTCTAATGAATTAATAGTCGACTCAATGACTGTAAATAATTTTCGGACGAAACTAATCGCCCGCTAAAGGAAAGTGTCGGTAATTATTGCGTTTCTCAACTGTATTATAGTTGGCTGTGATGTCAGGCATCAGAAGTGTTGATCGGTTGCGGTGTTTGGTCGGCACACGTCTCCTGTTCTGGCAATTTGTCTGTTTGTCTGCTTAAAGATGACAGCTATACGTCTGCTATACGTGATTAATGAGAGCCAATATCGGTGGCTATAACCGACTTTTACCGGCCTTTAGTCCTTTAGTCCGACAAATAGTATAATATGTGGTAATAGTATTAAAGAGAAATATAAGTATAACTATAGGTCTCATATTGCGAGACAATTGATGGACTCCGACATAGTATTTGTCAGCAGAACAACAAATGGTTGGCCAACAGAACACCTGAGACCCAAAAGAGACCCAAAAGAGACCCAAAAACTGTTAAACAGAAAACGACTGCATTTAATGCCTTTAGGCCTAAATTTGTGTCCATTTATTGAATGAATTACGTATTAGGAGACCAATAATAGTTTGTTATCGTCTCTATACGAGTCTCTACTCCCAGTCTTTCTTTACTTTTACTCAACCGATGTTTGGATAAAAAGGACTCAATTTATATGCATTAGGATTGAGTTGAGCCCAACCACTAAACTCTATTATTGTCTTTCATTTCTTGCTTGAGGTCTGGCTCTGGCACAGGCTTTGGTCCAAATTATCTTCTATTGTCTTCTCTTCACAATTATATTAAACGGAATAATGGCCTAAATTTATATCCATTTGTGTATACGGTTGCGCCTATCCTTCCCTATCCGTTCCCTACTCTTCCCCTTTTCTTCCGAAAATTTTATGCATTTCATGCGTTTATTGTATGAAATTGTTTGGCATTATATGAGTCAAAGAATTTTCTGATTAAACATTTCTAACATTTTTGGCATTACTTTAGGCCCAGATTTCTGGGGACGACTCAACCCTAAATGGAGTCTCTGTAGCCGTGGAAGACGTCAATCACCGATTGATATTAATCCTCAATTATTACTCTTTGATCCCAACTTAAAGCCACTCACAATACACGGCGATTATGTGAGTATTTGTTTGAGTCGTTCCTCCATTGCCTCCATTACTCACTAATTAATGCTATGAATTGCGATGCGATTGAGCCCTGACCGCAAAAACTATACATAAACTAAGCAATTGTAACATGTTCACTTAATTAATTTGAAAAAATAACTAAACTTTTTACTAATGATATGTTTTTGATTAGAAGATATGATTTGAAACTAAAAATAAAACTTTTGACTAATTGTCAGATAGTTTGAGCTGAAAACCCAAAACATTTATATCGAGTAAAGTTTATATAACTTTTAATATTTAATTGCTTTGAATTGTAATCCAAAGCCATACAAACGAAAGGCTTTTGTTTGCTCTTAACTTAAAGACTGATATTTTTGAATGAAAGTCAAATGCATTCAATTATTTTTGTCACTTTTGTTGATAACAGAAACGATAAAATAAATGGTTATAAAGAATTTTGTTGTAATATATCTCCGCTTTTAATAATAATGACTTAAATAATGAATTAAAGGCATGAAATCTGTGCACAAATACATATTTATATATATATTTATTGATATAGTTTTTATGGATATTTATTTTGTCATATATTTTATATTAAATATAATTTGAATAAAGAGACTAATGTTTTCAGTTATGTATTGTCGCATATCTTCCCAATAGAAAGAAAGTAATAAATTTCTTTGCGATATATATATGACTCATATTTTTTATTCTTCTTTTTCCTATTATGTGGTATTGAAAACGTGATTCAAATATTTAGTAATTCAGTATTGCATTCATTTTTCTCAAAGTTTCAAAAACAAGTTTAATATTTCACACTTTGGGTTATTTTTACAATGAATTGATTTATTCAATACTATATTTCAGGCTATCCTTCCCTTTCATTCAGAAAAATTCAATTATTTTCTCAAATAATGAAAAGAAAATCATTTCGTAATTATTTTCCCATAAAATGTATCAAAAAGAATAAAAGATACCATAGATTACACTGTAAATTGATTGAGCAAGGGAATCTCGATTCACTACTGAGATTCTCATACTTAAAGCATGTTTTCCTGCAACGCATGAAATCACTGCAAACCTAATTTTGATAGACATTTGTTGAGTCAAATGCGAAATATTTTGATAAATTCAATTATGAACTGATTTTTTCGCCCAATCAGGTGAACGGTTATCTAGAGAACTCTGGTCGAGGTATTCTACTCCACGTGGTCAACAAATCGGTGTACATAAGCGGTGGTCCCCTATCATATGAGTACAGACTTAAAGAAATGGTATTACATTACGGACGTGAGAACGACAGGGGATCGGAGCACACTATTAGCGGTCATCAATTTCCTGCCGAAATTCAATTGTACTTGTTCAATTCCCAATTATATCCCAATTGGACGGCAGCCCAAAGTGAAGCTAATGGTGTGCTGGCAATCGGTATACTGATAGCGCACACACAGCAATCGATTGGCGGAAACGCTCAGTTGAAACACATGACTCACACACTCAAGAATATCACTAACAGAGGTCTGAATCAATTGACAACAATTATTGTCGCCTCAAATGCTTTCGCTTTCGTATCAATACTTTAATAGTTTCTCAAAAAAAAATTTCGTAATTAAGTCATTATTTTCTCATTAATTGCAAAAATGATATCATATTTCGAAAGAATATTTTGAAAACTTCTTGTAATTTGCTGAAAATGAGCTGATGTTACCTTGATGATATATTTTTACCAGTAATTAAGCTGAAGCTTACTTCTAATTGTATGCATTAGGCCTTTAAAATGAGACATTTATTTGTAATTAAAACTAATTTAAATGTTTGTCATAAATCTGTTTGAGTCACGCAAACAGTTTTCTAAGTTATAACTGAAGCTTAAGTTTCAAACATAGGTTTAAATATTAAAACTGTTTTAAAATCATATTAAAGTAGTCAATGAATATATAGGTTTGAATTTATCTCACATTTAAAGTTAAAATATTATTCAAAACTTTAAGTAAGTGAAATTGAAACTTGAACATGGAAATATATTATCCAAGATAAAATAACATGTTGCAAGCTAATTTTCTTCAATAAATCTATTTTATCATTGATTTATAATACTATTATTCAAAATACTTAACAAAATATATTAAAATTTTTGGCAAATAGTAATCATTTAGTAATAATTTGTTGAATAACTGATAAAAACTATTAATTGATTCATAAGTTATTTATAAGAAAATATGATAAAATCCGAGAGCCCTGAGCTCATAGAGAAAGCAATGAAAGCAATTCTGCGATTAAACTGTAGAAGTGATTCATTAACGCAATTATTTTGACTGTTTAGGTGACACTCAATGGATTAGTTCTGTTAGTATTCCAGAATTGTTGCCAACATTGAAGCACTACATAACATATGAGGGATCGCTAACACAGCCCTCGTGTCACGAAACTGTCACTTGGATTATACTGAATAAACCAATTTATATGACTTTCCATCAGTTCCATCAGTTGAGGACAACAATGAATAGCGACGGACACTCAGACAACTTCAGGCCACTCCAAAACATCAATCATAGAGCAATTAGGACTAGTATTAACTTTCAAGTAAAGTCAAACTAATTATTTTGTACCTTGCTTCAATTTTTGCTCGACAATTGATTTTATCGTTTTTTGAAAATAATTACGATTCAAATATTGATAAAAAGCGATGAAATAGTTTTGGAGAGGGAGGCAAACAGTGATCACATTTTGATGACATTTTGAAGATTTTATTTTTTACCAAACGATAGCAACGATTTTAATGAGACTCAAAAAGTTTTCCTATCGATGAATCGGATCACGTCTTTCATGAGATTTGATCTTTTCTTTGACGCCAAACATCGAACAAAAAAAAATTTTGTTTTAAAAGAAAATAACATTTCGTTTGAAAATTTCTCCGAACAACAGATTTGATTGCAATGAAGATTATTATTGAAAATTTGATCAAACAATTGAAGTACAGTTACTCTATCCTTGAAACCCGGGAAAGGCTTATAATTTTATTGAGAATCCAATTGAAAAATGAGTTTCGGAGAAAAGTTTTCAGATTTAAAGTACGAAAAGTTATTTATCTCTCATCTAAACAAACAAAATACCATTAAATCTGATAATTAGAATCAAAACAAATCAATAATTAATTACTTGTTATTCAAATTGAAAAACTTTTTTCAAATTAATTTTGACCAAAAAGTTTAGTTTCAGTGCTATTAAAGTGTCTTTGAATGACATTTAATCTAATAATGAATTCTTTGTTTGGCATTAGTTTTGCCGAAAACTAAAGTTTGAGTTTGAAATTCATACCAAAGTCTCTGTTTTAAGGGATTTAAACGATAATTATTGATTGGATTACACAAAACATAATACAAAGCACTGCCTCAGAGTATGATTAAGGGCTCTGGTAGTGACTCTTCTGCTGATGACATAATATTTTTTAAATGTTTTTTGTTATAATCTTTCGCATAAGTCCTTCACTATATTATTCATAAGAAATTAGTGACATATGTTTGACACTTAATTAATACTTAATTATCAGCAGTTAATCAAAATTCAATTAATCATTTGCAGGAGCAAACTAATGAAGTGAGCCTTGATATCAAAAACACTTATCACAAGAAGTCTTCCGTTTGTTCAATGGAGAGATCAATGATGTATAAAGGTTTGTGAAGAATATTCTGTCCCTTCTATCCCTTAATTATAGATATTTTTCTATTGAAAAAAGTTTCGAAAATATTTTCAAATAATTTTTCTGAAAAGTAAACTACAATTTTATATTAGATGTTATTCTGATCAATAAACTTGCAAGAATATCAATAGAAGGGATAGGCTAACAATCTGTTAGGAGTGCTATAAAAAAAAGTGTTTGGTTGTGTGAAAACCAAATTTTTCTTTCTTCCGGAAAAACATTAAAACCTTATCTATAGAAAAGTCTATACTATTATACAGAAAAGATGAGATAGTTTTACTCTCCGCACAAGTATCACATTCTGTGCTCCAAATTGAGTTAACACAAACACTTGCTATAAATATATCGAAGAAAATAAATTTTATGCAACACATCAGTTGTTAGGAGAAGAGTTCAGAGCCTTTTATATAAAGTTTTCTGAAAGTTTTGACTCTAACTATAATTCGATATAATGTTATATAAAGGGTGCGAAAGGCCGGGTATAAAGGCATCGGACAAATAGTTATGTTCTCTTTATAGTGAATTATATTCACTCTTAAGTCCATCTGCTGCCAAACGCTTAGGAAAGGCTGGTGTATGAGGCAGTGGAGGCCCAGAAATATACTAATATTTTGTGCTTTACTAACAAAAGTCTATTTTATTCCCTCTATTCGTAGCAAATATTAAACTGAATGAAGAGTCGAAGAATGTATTATAGATATACTGTTTTCTACGCAAATACTATATAAGTTGGAGCTCCGACTGCATCAAAAAACATCAATAATATTGTTGGCAACACTTGAGACCAATTTGTTGTTTAGAATATCTTCTCTAATATACTCTACTCTTCACTAATATCTTGGAATCAAATGAAAAGCAAAACCAGAAAAATCGGAATCAAAAGAATCGTTCAGTTGTTTCAATGCATTTCATATTCAACTGAAAACAGTGTTACACAACAAACTTGTCGTAAGTTTTTGATTCTGATTCGTCAAAATTCAATTCATTTTATTCATAAATATTTTAAAGTTTTGTATTTTATTATGATTTCTATGAAATCCAATGAGTCTTCAAAAAAAGCGAATCCAAAATTTCATTCAATTTGTAGTAAAGGTTTTTCTTTTGATAATTTTGACCCTAATATCGATCTATAAATTAATTTTAAGACATCTTTTGAATGAAAATATAAGAAAATCGCAGACATTATTGGGATAACTCACTAAACCGTAATAAATATCTGTCTTTTTGACTGAGTTTATCGTAAATCTATATTGAGATCAGTTTTATATCAAAACAAAATACAATAGAATTCAAGAAATAATGAAAAATAGTTTTTATTCAATAAACTAATGAAAGACTAAACCAAATGAAAAATAAGACGAAAAGCAAAGCACACCATATATTATATATCGAAATAAAAAAATTTGATTAAAGTTTTTATTTTGTTTAATGAAAACCGAAACATCTGTCCCACGAATTATTAACTCTAAGCCCTCAAAAAAAATTGATTTTGAAGTCAAGACTTTCTTTGTCTATAATTATTAAAATGAAAGTCTGTTTATCAGTCGGCGCTAATAGCGAACTCACGCACCGATTATTCTGCAAATTCTTAATTAAAAGAGTCATCTCTTCCTATTCTGTGCTCCAAAACTCATTGCGATGTCATATCTGACTATAAAATGAGGCCAACATTTGAGAGTCAGTCACTCATCTCTCTTTCGGTTGAATATCTTTCTCTGTATTTAATATCAGATTCAATTGTATTGTCATTCAGTTTTGTCTGTTAGCCCTGTCCTCATTGAAGCGGCTCTGGTGCTCAAATACTGGTTGGCTGTGACTCTCATGGGGTAATTATTTGCAATCAATTCGTAAGCCTTCCCACTGAGCCCGAGCTTAAAGAGTAGAGTCAATCGACGCCAAAATTAATTAAATGTTAGACTCCTTTTTGTAGTGACAATAAAAAGACTGAAATTTCAGTCCTTATTATAATTTGAGAAAATGTTTGACTGTATTTGGCGTCGGATAACAATTGATATTCTCAACAATAATGACACTTCTCTTCATATATAGATACCATTCATACGATATATTGAATTATTTTGTGAAAGAAAGCTCAGAATAATTAGAGTTTCCCAAAAAATCTATAATTTTTTTTCGAATCACTACTTCTTTTGAAAAAAATCAATTCAAGTTAGTCTTCCTCTGAAGTAAAAGATAAACATTGGTTTTGAAACATTGTTTGACATAAGCTTGATCAATTTAATGATAAGCTCAACAATATTTGTGTAATTCAAAGGTTTAGAATTTAAACCAGCAAATTTATGATAAGAATTTGATTGGGAAATTGACAGGAGTCACGTATTATCTAGATTAACTTGTTTTGCTAGCTGCTCTTTATTGGCCAAGCGCATTTATTACCATTTATGTGCAAACAAATACAGTTTTGTTGTGGGTTAGGAATAGTTGAGTGAAAAACAAAATATTTATCGCATCTATTGATAGAGATATCGATATATTTGAGATGAAAAAGAAAAATAGTTTTATTGCTTGAAATCACGCTTTTTGGCCATAATTTGTTGAATAGAGGCATAGATTTACAACAAATAACTCGATATTTATACAATCGATTCGATGCTATTATTTGTTTATTAGGCATCAGTTGAGTTGTATTATGTGTTTGATTGTTACCGTCGATCAGAAATCACTCTTTTGTTGTTAATCTCTCTTTTTTGAGGCAATTAAAAGATAAACATTTGCTTTATGTCCACATTTTCCTCCCGAAACGGATCTCCTTTTGTATGAAAAATAATGTTTTGAATCAATGGCTTAAAACTCGATTATTCTCAACGTTTGAGTATTTTTTTTATCGAAAAGTAATTTTTATTTTATAAAATTTTCGTTCATTTCATCGATTGTTTCAATTGATTAGAAGAGGTTATCACTCTTTCATATATATTATCTCAAAAATTGATGTATTCTTCCACAGAATGTGTCATCCGTTGAGTTTCACACGCATTGTGACAGACATTGATATAACGCCAGTTCTTGTGGTCGTCTCTCAAAAGAAATGAGACGACAAGGAATTCCTCTCAATTCCTCTCCCATATGAAAACTGTTATATATTTTGATTGATTAGAATTGAATTCATAACAAGAATTCATTCGTTTATTTTCTTTCTGTAGAAATATTTGAACAGTTATATTGATTTTGACCCAGGGTTGGTCTGTTCAAACTCATTCAGCTCGGTATCAGCACATGTGCTAGAATTTTTTGTTTTCAAAATTAAATTATCAGTTTTTACTTCGTACTATTGTACTTGATACAATTTTTAATCCTTTCTGATAGAGCACTGGTAGTCATCAAAACTGATAAAAGTTTTTTGATTGAATGGAAACGAAAACAGAATCAAAATATTTGTGTTAATAGACTGAAGAGGATCTCAAGTAAAAGATAAACACAAAAAGAAATATAAAATATAGTCTTAAAAATCTTTTGACAGTTTTTTAAGGGAATTGAAATTTGTTCAGAAGATAGAGAAGAGAGAGAGAAAGAGAGAGAAATATATTTCATTTTTTGTATTATTTGAGAGCAAAAACTTTTCTTACATTTCGTGATGCGATTCAATTTGATTTTATTATTGATTATATCGTTGGGCAGTGTCTCCAACGCTGTAAGTAATGCCACTTTTGGTCTCATCTGACATACAATTTATTTATACCATAAAAAATGATTACATAAAACAACTGATCGTCTGATAGTCTCTCATATGATTTGCTCATTAATTTCACTCTTCATTTATTATTCATATTCTGTTCACTTCAACAGACAATTATCTATTGCTTTAAGTCATGTTTTCAAATGAATTGTCTCTAATTTAATACTCATTTATCATATTTTGTCACAATATTAATGTTAATTCAATTTTCAATATAGAGTAGAGTTACAAGATTAGAGTCATTCGAATGGTCTGAATGTGGAGCTGCCAGTGAAGTGGTCCAGGTCCAATCGCTTCAATTGTCACCCGATCCGATCCTCATTCCGGGCGACATCGCAATGGAATTGCAGTTCACTTCTTCAGTTGAGGAGATATCACCCCTTCCGGTAAGTGTCCGATGCATTGCATGAAAATTGAACTTGTTCAAACAAACAAAAAACACTAGAAATATATAACTCAAAGTGAGATCAAGTTTTGTGTCTATAAACTGTTAACCAAATCTAAAAAGTATTTTCCGAAAGACTGAAAAACTGTTTAAATTTAAAACTTGTTTTAATTTATTCAAACCTTTCGCTGGAATTCTGTTTAATTTTGATTTAAGGAAAAAAGTTTACTCTGTTTTCAATCCTGTATTTCAATATTGCTTTAGATTTGTCTTTCAGTCGAAATGTTTTGTTTAATTGTTTTTCAAAGAGAGGGAAAAAAACACAAAATTAGTCGAGAATTGCATTTAATTTATTTGCGATTTTGAATTTGGGTTTGAATTGATTCGGATCGCAATTACTCGACTGGAGACTCGAGAAGCCATCCCTTTTGTCAGAAGTAATTCCTGTATTCCTCGGAGTGTTTTTCTATTTAATGAACTTTCTTATGCTCTGACAGAAGAGTAATTAACTTTTATTTGCGAAAAAAAGTATTCATTATTTCATTTGATGTTACGGTTGAACGCCTTTTTTAAAACCCAGTGTTGATCTCAAACCTCTCCTTTTGTTTAATCTTTTCATTTGCGCCAAAAGATAGCGATTGTTAACTGACTTGACTTCCAGTCCCTCTTTTTTTTATAGACAGACATAACTTTTAAGCGGTTCTGGATTTCGATAAAATCGGTGTTAGATTAGGCAATAAATTACGATAATAGCCAACAAAATATCTTTTCTCTGAGTTTTTCTTTATTTGAAGCTATAATTTGAACCAAAAGTCTTCGTTAATTAGCGATCATTTTTCTCTTGTGTTTGCCTCCCATTCCCCCATCAAATGGAAACCCATTAGATTTCACTGACAATCAAGAAGAAAGTGTCGTTCATTTGGGTGACGATCCCCTGCATCGATGGCACCGGCAGTTGTGATTACAAAGACTTCTGTGCACTCCTTCCTATACCTAATCCATGTCCGACATCCTTCAAGACTCACTCCATTCCGTGTCAGTGTCCGATCAAATCTGGTAATTATAATCTGCCTCTGAGTCAAGTCTTTTCGATAAAGTCCGGATCAATTCCGTCGTGGTTAGAGTCTGGAGATTATAAGCTTGAGATCAAACTCAAAGATAATTCAAACAATGAGATCCTGTGTCTGGACCTCTCACTCACTCTTAAAACAGATTAATTGATGGCATTATTGTTCGCCTTTTTCTTACTATTTGTCTAAGAAATCGACTTTTCTATAAAACTGACACAAAATCACAGAATAATTAGATTTTATAATATATTAATAAAACTGTTGTCTAATGAATATTAATGTTAACAAAAAAAATTGATATAAAAATAAATTAATAGAAAAACAAATTAATTATATAATCGATTAAATACAGATAATTGTCTAAATTGAATGTTCTTGCAATTGATTTGATAGTGAAAATCTATATTTTATATAGAAAAAGAAGAAAGTAATCAATAAAAGTTGACTGATCATTTGTGAAAATTGTTCTAGTTAATGTTTTTGTCGGTAACTCATTTACTACGAAACTGTTCTTAATTTCGTTTACTCTTAAGTTTAAATCCCTTCAAATGACTTAAACTTCAATAAAACATCTGCTCCACAATCAGCTCAACATATTCTGTGCTCGAGATTCTGTGCCCAACAGTTTAGGACATCAATTGTTGTTTAGGTCTAATCCGTGCGATCTTTAGATAAGATT
The DNA here is from genome assembly GCA_034700625.1 of Tectocepheus velatus. Taxonomy (NCBI): domain Eukaryota; kingdom Metazoa; phylum Arthropoda; class Arachnida; order Sarcoptiformes; family Tectocepheidae; genus Tectocepheus; species Tectocepheus velatus. The sequence continues at coordinate 35,713 of JAQIXV010000246.1, forward strand.
TCAGTTTAATTGCAAATTAATATTAATTGCATCGGATTTTAATGAAGACTCTTATAAACAACAGACGAGAAAAAACGCAAACATTTTGTTCAAAACACAACTTATTTGCCGATAATTTTGGCACAAAATTGAACATCACTTCAACCGAAGACTAAGTGTTGACGACTGCGTGAAAGCCTACTCTCAAACCGATAGTTAATATTTCAAACAAAACATCAATTATTTAAACAAATTTCATATTTGAACTCTGAATTAAGTGATTAATTTTTAAAATAGTACATTGCTAGTACATTGCTAGTACATTGCTGATTCTAACTATTACCACTCGCTGGCAGATTAATGGCAAGAATAGAAATCCTCACAACAATACATCTTATCTGACATCCGATCTCTTTCTTTAAACATTAATCAAGGCAACTTCCTTGATCATTCTGACTAATCGTAGCTAGAAAAAATATCTTGATAAATGTGACATTGGGGAAATGTAGCTAGCTTAACTTTTGGGATTGAAAGCAAACTACGGATTCAAAACTTATTATTTTATTCTGAAATCAAAATAAAAATCTATTTGAGAGAGAAATGCAATCTATTGGCGAATAAATCGAGAATTTCGTGGATTTTCTTCAAATAAAACACAAAATTCAAGGATTTACTCAATTTTTATGTTTGACTCAGGATTTTAATGCTGAGCCAAAAACAACTGACTGTTAGTATTCATTTGTTTTTGAAAAAACGTCTCAAATATTTGTTTTAATTCGAGTCTCAGTTAAGATATTATAAATAATTCATAAATAATAAGACTCTTCCACTTGAATGAGACATTTGTGTTAAGAAAACAAATAAATATTATTTAAAGTAAAGTCATTAAATGCAAAAGACATCCATTTGACTGTCGCTCTCTTTTTGTAGTGAATAAGAGTTGGCATTTGTCTTAATATTTATCACAAAAACCGCACAAAAAAAACAATTCTGTGAAAAGCTTATGATATGATGAAGGGCTGGTCGTCTCACTCTCTTTAATGGGATTTGAAGATGTGACTGGTCATTTCTCGATATAAACATAGCTGGGAATATATACGCCATAAAACCTAATGTCATCAAAAGCTCTGACTTTTCATTTTAGGGAATCGATAGGAATCGGGTCAGAGTCTGACTGAAAAAATGCTCTGAAAAGTAAATGCCTTTTTCAGCGCAACCATCACTGCTATCATTATCATGATCATTTTTAAAAAACATGTATTTGATTTTAACAGTAATACATTTTATTCATTAATACAAATAAGGTAACTATAATTCGATAATTAGAACAATTTGAAAATTGGCTCTTGGCAATATTATTGATGATTAACTTGGCAATATAATTATAATTACATTTAAAATGAATTTCAATAAATATGAATAGATTTGAGAAAAATATATGACTTAAATGTATAACAAAAAGATTGAAAATAGTTTTACAAATATTGAACTTTCAATCAAATATTGGACTGACTATTGAAATGTCAAGAATTCAAAGCGAAAGAAATTAATTGATTCTTACGCCAAGACATAGACCCAAATGGATATCAAAGACATTTAGTGGACAACAATTTAATGGCGATTCGATTACTTTCATTGTATAGTCGTTTTTGAGAAGTAAACCCAAAGTTAACTCAATTTAAGGGAAAATTGAGCTCTGATTTCAAGTGTCGTTAGAAAGGGCTCGAGTCCTGAACTCAAGATTGTCGAGACCCAAGTCTCTAGTTCTGAGCGATGCCTGGAACAGACGCTTTGTTTTTCTTGCGTTACACTTTGTTTTACACAAAATATAAATTGTGAATAATGTCACCAAAGCTCCCAATGATATCGCAATACGGATGCCAACCATCGGATCGTAATCCGAGTAATAGTCTGTATATATGTCTTTAGTCGGTTGGTCGGGATGAGAGCCCATCCTCTCATTGATTGCTGTTCCCATCGTTTCGTTTAATGACTCCATTTAGTAGATTATAATAATATTAAACAAACGTTAAGATAAAACTTGTCTAACATTCTAATAATGTTTTGTTGTTTATATAAAAATGTTTTCAACGTTTTTATGTTTTTCTATACTTTTTATAGATTTCAGTATTTCATTGTATTTTCGCTTCTAATGTCGAATAATATAATGATATAAAAGACGGAAAAATCAATAAACGTTCGGTACTTTCAAAAGCTTCCGAATCAATAAAATACTTAGAATATTGAACTCAATAACAAAATATTAAGTAAACAAAACAATTACTAATACTTAACAAAAATTTAATATTCAATTCAATATCAGATCTTTTTTTCACTGAATATTCCGAATTCTGAAACAAATTCTACAAAAATATTATATTTTAATTAAAATTAAGGAATTTTTCAGGAATTTCGAGAATTCAAAATATAATTAATATTATTCTGAGTTTAAAATAATAATAAATATTTAATGAAATAGAGAAAAGAGTTTAGGATTTATTCAATACTTATATTTCTTGAAAACAAATTCGTTGACTGAATATTGAATGTTGTGTTTCATTGAATGTAAGAAATGTTTATCAACTGATTTATCTTAATTTGAAGTGAAATGAAAAAACCTTAATTGAAAAGAAAGGGGAGTTTTCAACAAAAATAGGAAATCACTTAAAAAGGCCTTTGAGTCAAATCAATATAAATGGATTCACGAGTGGAGTATCGCTTCCGAGTCTGACGAGAATCAGTACTTAAGAGTTGAGAATCACATCAACACATGAAACACAACAAACAAATCAAAGGAGTGACTGACTGTCTGTCGACAATAATTCTTGATTTGTGAGCGGAGTTCTCATTGTCAGCACTGATTGTCTCACTTGTTGGTCAGTCTAATGGCGTGACCGGTGGTCGCACTCAATGTTTCTCATCTATTCGAGTGTCACAGATATGGCAGACAAAGGAGTGGGCACTGAAGCCATTGAAGCCATCTTTATATCGTTTCTTCTAAGCTATAAACGATTCTATAGCAGAGATGTCTGTGCCTTGGCTTCACATTCACTCCGCACTTTCATTGCACTGCTTTTCCTCTTACTCTTCCTCTATCTGTAGCTCTTCTCTCAGCACACAATATATTGTTGGCAGCAAATATCTTAACCGTTCAAATCGTTTGCTAAATTCCGTTTGCAATTCAACTAAACGGACAATTATTTTGTTCATTTACGGCACAGAATAGAGTGACTGGTGTTGTATTGTATCGATTGGCTGTTAAACTGGAAATCATTAATAATATATTAGCCATAAAGACGTTTAATCTATCGGCAAAACCAATGGCATAAACAAACTGTTGACAATCCGGTGCGCAAACGCGTCCCTCAAAAATTCAATCTTAAACAACAAAAATATGATATTTTTTTTGGTGTTTCCAAAAAGTGTTTGACTTTTATTGATTTGCTTTCATAAGCAAAAAAAAATTTCTACGCTTTTCGTCACAAAAACTCTTTTAGCGTATAGTTTGCAGACATTTTCTATACAAAACTGATAGTTATTAATGGCTTTAAAGACTGATAGCAACTGAATAATAAAGAATTGAAAGCACTATAAATAATGCCAAGAAATAAGACATTTAACAGAAGAATAGCTCAAAGCATGGGTTCAATTGAGTGAGGATGGAGTGGAAGGACTGACAAATTATTTGTTTGATTGTCATTTGGATCTAAAAATTATTGACTGAATTGGAGTTTAATGTTTTGAAATTCTTTAATAAAATCATCAATAACTGAGCAAGCTCGAATTTTATTCAATTATGGAAAATATTGGACTAATTGAATATTTTATTAAAATATTATAGAGCAAGGCTAATTTAATTGCATACATAATAGTTATCAAAAGCATTGTCTTAAATGTAATTATCGTTTGGTTTAATTGAGTTGTCTTTAGTGTCTTTAGTGGCGACAGTTAGCGACAAATCAATGCAAAGAACTTCATTAGAGTTGTGATCAGATAACTGAGCCCTTGCTTTATAATGTCCGGACTCCAGCCATTTCGGAAGTATTGATCCGCTTATGTCTACCACAAGACTCGTTGGCAGTGAATATATACCTAAGAGAACAAAACAGAGAATAATGTTTTAATCGATTCTTGCATTTAATTAATTCATGTTATTATCATATATGAGACAAAAATCAATTCATTTTTTGTTGAAAAAACACAGATATAGAGGAAAACCTTATTATTATTAGTCTATTACTCAACAAGTTTTTGGTTTATGCGATGAGAATATAATTTAATGTATAAAACCATTGCATCCATAGATCAGTTCTCACGCATAAAGTGGTGAACATTATATATGAGTCAAATCTAATGATTTATTATTTGCTCAAAGCTTTGCCCTATTATTTGAAGAGCTATTCATCCAAAGAGTAATATTATCTATATATCAATATTACTAAAATATGACAGTCTATCGATAGGACAGAATATGGGTAAGTATTTCAAACGCATACATTCATTGATCAACAAAAAAAATTCAAATATAAAAGAGTGAAGATTCTGCTCAAAGGCTTATAAATCTAAAGGTGTTGTATATCATTGGATGTCATTATTTTGGTTTCCACACAAACGAGCAAATTATTAAAGGCTTTCCCCTATAATAACAAAATATGAATTCCTTTTCTCTCAAATGATTTCTTCGATGACAAGAATAAAATCAATTTATTTGCCAAAGAATTTCGCAAAACAAATGAATACCTCTTGGAAGCGGACATTTACAAGGAATGCCATATTTCTTGAAAACGTCCGGACATTTGCGCTTGGTCATCATCTGGCAGATGTCTGGGTAAGTGCACGAACCTAAGCCATGTTCGCAGGGAATGGTGATCCAAACCCATACAACTTTCTTCTCAACGCTAATCGATAGCTATGTTTAAGTGAGAAATGTTTTGTTATATTAACTGACAATACGAAGAATAACATTAAAGGCAAACAGTTTTTTTGGGGAAGAGTTCACTACTAATGACTTTAGTTTGTGTTTTACGAATAGATTTCAATTCTTTTAACTTTATTTTTAAGGCAAAAGAGTAGTGAAAGTGTTTCTCAAATGTTTATCATTTATGTTCACAAATAGACTCAAAGGAATGCAAACGTTATTTCAGTTCTCATTTTCTTAACTCTCTATTCACTGAAGAAATCGTTTTATAGATTGAAACTACAAATTGAGGCAAACATTTAAACTTAATTGAAAGTTGTCAGAGAAACTCTCTGAGCAAGATCAATTCTATACAAACCATGAAAAATGTCAAAACCAGACCTAATTCATGAGTAATACAGTATTTCTCATTACTAATACTCTTGCAAATAGAAGTATCAGTAGTTTTGTTATATCTTTTTCATCTCATGATTCCATTAAATGTTTAGATAATTATTCCGCCGTTTTTCACATTATATACGACTCAGAATCGAAAGACTCACATATGCTGTGCTCTGAAATGTGACAGTTATGGCCAAACATTACATGAGATGAACAACACTTGGCCGGTGAGAATGCACCAGGGTATCATAACTTGTTTGAGTCCATAAATTTTCACCACATATTCAAATAGAGGCCAACATTCAGGAAATTCGTTGAAATTATCCGAAACTATAAGTGATGGCAGTCTTTGCGATCAAATACTAATGAACTCAAAGTCTCAGTTGTCCTCAAAAATAGATTGAATTACAGGAATGACTCAAATATCTACTAATCTAAACATTTTTCCACAATTTTCACTCAATTTTGTTCATCCGATCGAAAAATTTAAACAGAATTTGGGTTAACCTTCAGTGGACTCGACTCAGTCATATTGATGGTGAAGTTTGTCCCCAAATAGACCCCTCCGGGTATTACGATGGGGTCCGGTAGTAGTGATAATGAATGTATTTGTATGGGTTCGTCGGCACCGCCACAACCCGACCAACTGAACGACAGGGACTATCAATAAATTCAAATCAAATTAATTTCTAAAACTTTTGACAAAAGAAAACAAACTTCTGTCGAATATTTGTCATTAAGTTTATGGGAATGGGATCCGACAGAAGACAATCCTTTTCCCTGAAGAACGTAACACACAATCAATAATAAACTAATCATTTTAGAGGACATCACGATATTTGTCGATTCAATTGCAGTCAATCAAAATATATGTCACAATTGATTGTAGACATAAAGAGTATGATCTGTTGTATGGCTTTCCAATGGAACTAAACTAAAGTCATTAGAGATATTGGTTTCACATAACAAATAGTTTTGGTTTTCAATTACTTAAATACCATTATTACTGAATGCCATCAATAATTCATTTGGCTCTGGATTTGACTGAAAATCAGTTTCACTTTTTTCATTAAAATTTTATGATTTTTTCAACAAAAATAAGTTTTGACTTCAAATTGAAGTTCAAATCCCATCAAAACATTTTGTAATAAACTTTTTGGTGACAAAGAAATAGTAATTTGTTTTTCTGTTGTTTTATCAGTAATTTTCTTAAAACATTGATTAGATTCAGTCGTTTATCAGTGTTTTGCAAATATTTATATTTTGATAAAAAAGACAAAAATCAAAGACATTTGCCATTGAAGTCAGGATTGGATTTGTTTTTATTGATTGCGAATCAGATCTCAAATACATTTTTTTCGGACAGAAGTTAACGAAAACCAATAACTTTGCGGTAAAAGAGTTTTATTGCAATTATGAGTCGATTCGTGTCAGTCAGAGATTGTTCCGGTTTATGTGGACGTGACGTTTCACTTTCAAATAAGATTATCATGTTAAAATTCAGTGCACTTCCTGAGTGGACATTTAATCGTTGGACAATACCATTTGCAGAGCACATACATCTCATAGACAACTGTTAGACCACTAATACTTTCAATCGATTTCTGCATCATTTTATCCGAAAGACTCAATAATTTGATACAAAAAAAACTAATCAAAAGATTCAATCGATTTATTTGATACAAAATAAATTCATTATCCGATTGAAAGTCAAATGCAATTCATTGAACAACTGATGAGATAAACAAATCGATAGCTTCGGGCAAAACACGATTAGAAGACGTCTTTTGAGATGAGGTTTACCTCAAATCCAATTTCCATTTATATCAAAAAAATTCATTGAATTCTCTTTTAATGTTATTCTTGTCTTCAAATCATAAATAATTGAATACAAAAAAAAGATTAAATCAAATATTTATTGTTTTTATAACTTTTTTAAGTAATGCAAAATATTTGATAAACAGTTAGCCATAAGCGTACCAAATATTTTAACTTGAAGTTTGATAAGTGTAGGTAACTTTTGTTTCACTTCAAAATTACAGTCTTTTATAACACAAACTCTTCTAAATAATTGTCTGAACTTTGATTTGAACAATAAAATGATACAATAGAATATGAGCGAGATCAACTTGGAATAATTTATAACATTTTCTAAACTTGTAATTTAATTTAATTTATTGAATAAATAAATGAAAAGATATTATTCTTTATTCTCACAATTATTTGTTAATCATTGAAATGTCAGTCGAGAAAGGAGTGGTTCCGGTGGATGTGCCGAATATCAATTGGAATTCCATTAAATTCAAGAAAACCCAATACGTGTCCCAATTGGTCGATACTTATGGGAAAGACATTCTCTTTACAAAAGACAAAAGCGGTCTCTTTCCGATCCATTGGGCAATAATTCACGGTTTGTTTGATCCAATTGACCAAGATCATTTACTTTTATCAAAATACTAGGAAACTTTGAGATCGTAGAGCAGATGCTTGAGATGGGGGTCTCTCCCCGACTGAAGACCCAAATCAATGAAGAACCCGAACCCATCCATATGGCGGCACTCGAGGGTCAGATCAAAATAATTGATTTATTGCTATTACACGGCGCCGACATCGATGTCAAAGACCGGTCAGTCATTAACTCATTAATTTGATCCGAATATTAATTGTTATGGTATTTGTGCAGAACTGGATGTACTCCACTTCTTAGGGCCGCAATGTTTGGACGCAATTACAAAACAAAATCCTCTGAAACGGTATTGCATTTGATCTCTTGTGGCGCAGACCCCAAACAAATAGATATCTATGGAAATACTGCTTTGATTTATGCCATACTTCAGAACAATGAGGACAGCGTTCATCTGTTGCTCAACTTAGGTCTGGACCCGAATCAGAGTCAAAACAGAGGCGCACTTCCCTTCGACTTCGCAAAGAATACGGGAAATGAATATTTGATGCGATTATTGGGACCTTTGACTCATGGCATCACTCGAACAGATTTGGAACTAATGATTATAAAACACAAAGAGTCAAAACTTAGGGAAAAGTTTAATTCATTTCTTTTGTGTTTGGCCCGGATTATTGTCTTATTGGCAGTTTTCAGTACAATACTATACGCTTATCCACAATATATTCTCTATTATTTGCCCAAAACCTCTTCCGATATCGTATTTCATATCCTATTCTTCGTATTGAATGCATTCGTTTGGATCTCTTGGTATATGACCTGTGGTTCAGATCCGGGATATCTTCCAACAAATACCGCGAAATACAAAAAAGTATTGGATTCGAAAGTGGAGTCCGGCCTTCACTACCAGACTTTTGGAAAACGAGTCCGCGATCCGTATGAAGACATCCGTTTGTGTCACACCTGTAGGACTGTCCAAAGCAACCGTTCGACTCATTGCCGATTCTGCAAGAGATGTACCGCCAGTTTCGACCACCACTGCATATATCTGTCAACTTGTATCGGTCAGAACAATAGGATTTGGTTCTTCAGTTTGGGAGTCAATATGTTTCTGTTGGGATCGTTGACCGCATATAAGATAATCACTTTCGCTCAAAGCGATGGCACAGTCTTCAAGCCCTACCACTGGTTTAATATGTGTTTTGGATTTCAATTTGCATTCATTGGATTTTGTCTGACATTATGTAACATAAGAAGAGCTGCAATTAATTTGACTCAAAACGAAGAATTCAAATCTCGAAGATATTCATACCTGACTGACAGCGAGGGTCGGTTTGTCAACCCCTTCGATAGGGGCAGTTATTTCAGAAATATCTTCGAATACTTCACTACTAAACGATGTAATTACTCAAAGATGGATACATACGAGTGTTAGCATCATCTAGATCGTTTTTATCTATCTATTTATCCATATATTTATATTAAATTTTATTATTTTTTCAGAATATGAACTAGATTATTTATTGCTTTTTCAGTTGATTAAGAAATTCTTTACTTTTTTATACGAAAATAAATACAAAATTTATATAAAAATTCAAAATTCATGTCTAATATCAAAATAAACGTCAGAAAAAGTGATTTGAATAGAAAAAGAGGGGAAAGGGGTGTAAGTAAAACACGAGAAGTGATACCTAGGCGAATTTAAATTATTGCTGACAAAGCTTTTAAGATTCTTTGCCATAAAATTACTGTAAAGACGAGTCAAAAGTTTGTTCAGTTCGACAAAATTCGTACTACTTTTTGTTCAAATGAATGCCTTTTTTCTTATGTTTTTCTCGAAATAATGTAAAGCAAATCGATTTGAAGTAAAGCACGAAAAAGAGTCAGACTTTTCTCTATTCAAATATTTATATAAAAAGTATTTTTACCGAAAAGAAAGCATTTTGTGTCGAATAGGAAACTAACGTTTGATTGAAATTTCATTTAAATTTCTTATTTTGAGTCTTCAATCAAATCGCTTGAAAGAAGTCATAAGTTTTAATCAATTTTTATTTTCATAACATTTTTTGACATTTTTTTTCAATACGTTTCCAAAAATATTTTTATCGCAAAAATCTGACATAAGTTGGAAAAATGATTTTTAAAATAAATATTAAATAACTTTTGCTTTAATTTCCAATAAAATTCATTTTCAATATAAAAAAGACGTTTGAGTTTTTCAAATGAAAATTTTATTTTCACTAAAGAAATGTTAAAATAAAATCAAAAGTATGAAAGTAGCAAGGTAATTTCATTCTAATTTTTATTGCTCAGTTTTATCCCATTTTATTTTAAAATTAATATTTTGATCAATAATTATGTAAATTTGCTAGTTTAATATTTTGTATTAGAGAACAAATGTGTATAAATTATGCATGGTTAATTTTCAATGACCAGTACCAAGTTCTCAATGATTCACTTCAATAGCGGAATCGCTATTCACTAAAATTCTTGTGACAAGAATCCAATGAATTGAACCGTTTGTGACATCTATTGTCAAATATTTTATAATAATTGAAACCAATGTTTAGATCACGTGATTCACATGTTTTGGGATTTGTTTTTGTTTTGACTCAAAGAAAGTCATTTCAATAAATAGTTATCTAAATGTTTTAAAATAATATTCAATATATTTTGAACCTCAGATGTCATCTCAAAATTGAATCAATGATATAAAAATGATAAATCAATAATACGATCATGGTATTTTTCTATAATTTGATAGGTTGTTGAAAAATCAGCTGAAAATGAATAGTTTTTGTGCGAAAAACTTCAGTCGCTTTCAGTCACTCATTGACCACAATCTGACGCCAAAGCGATGTATGGCGAGAGCTATACCTCGAGGACAGGACCCGCAGATGGTGTCAGATATGCCTGTCTTTAAATACACGGCAACCGACAAAATGTCTAAAAAGCGGAGAAAATTAGTTTATTTGTGGGGGTATTGCGGTGGAGGGGCTTTGGGTCGGTTAGGACTCGTCAAGAGAACCAAATTCATTGGTAGACCCACTCCTCCACCAATCGAAGAGAGGACTTCCCCAACAAAGTTAGGTTTCGTTGACCTCCAAACCAATGTCATCGATATTTCCGCCGGATTTGGATTCACTGTAATTGACTTCTTCTGAAGTTTTTGTAGAAATTACTGAATGAGTGATAAAATTGTTGTTCAGGTGATCGCAGCCGTAGTTCGAGACTCTTCTCATCGACTCTTCGGCTGTGGAATCAATACTGACTCTCAGTTGGGATATCAGTGCCCTCCGACTCCAAAGGGACAGCCATTGATGTGTTTGTTGACTCCCGTCCCCATTAGGTTACCCATCGATGAGAGGGATTGTGTGGTCCGAGTTTCGTGCGGTCGGTCCCACACCGTATGTCTGACCAAATCTGGAGAACGTATGACTCGTTTATCAATTTATCTAAAATTTAATGAAAATGTCATTCAGTTTACAGTTTGGGCAACAATTCGTTCGGACAGTGCGGTCGACCCATAGTCGAGGACGAGGACTACTTCCCATCGAAACTCATCCATCAAATCAAAGGAATCGACGAAAAAGTTGTCGATGTATTCAATCATTATATCTGATCTCAAATTGAGTGACAAAAGTATTGCTTTAATTGCAGATAATCTGTGGTCAGGACCACACACTCTTCCTCACAGAGAATGGAAGTGTCTATTCGTGTGGTTGGGGTGCAGACGGACAGACAGGTTTAGGACACTATAAGAATCAGGGAATACCTCTAAAAGTCAAAGGAGATATCGTCGGCGAGAAAATAGTTCAGTTGTCGAGCGCTGCCGACTGTGTCCTCGCAATCAATGGTTGGCTTCGAATCAAAAACTTAATTAAATGTTAAAATGATTTGTTTGAACAGAAAAGGGGGACGTCTTCGGGTGGGGGAACTCTGAGTACTCTCAATTTGAAACCATTACGAAAGATAAACAGTTAAATGTCTCAAAACATCTTAACTTTAGTGGAGTTAAAAGCAAAATAGTGAATGTGGCCGCCGGGGGCTCTCTCTGCGCACTCGTCAATGGTTAACACAATTGACTCTTCTATTCCCTCTCCTCTAAATTCAATTGTTTTTCGATAGATTTGGGAAATGTTTACGTCTGGGGATACGGTATTCTCGGAAAGGGTCCAAATGTAGACCACTTAAAGACCCCTTCCATGCTTCCGATGCCTCTCTTCGGCGCAAATGAGTTCAATACAGACCTCAAAGTAGTGAGAGTTGAGGCCGGGATCAGTCATTTGGCTGCCATCACAAGTCTGTCCACTTTTGACTCATTTCGAAATTAATTGACTCCTATTTAACAGATAAGGGAGACCTCTATATGTGGGGGAAGAACACCAAAGGCTGCTTAGGTTTGGGTCATTTCAACGACCAATACTTTCCTTTAAAAGTGAGTTCAATAAAATTACTTCAAACCAGTCTTCACTACTTTCTATACTTAGGTTTGCGTTCCTCTAATCGTCAGGAAAGTGAGTCTAGGCATCGATCATACGGTAGTTATCGGCACTTCAATTGTATAGCAATTGTTCGCAAACTTATCAATCATTGAAATGTTATATTAATTTTATATCAATTTTAAGAAAAATTATTTATTTTGAAAATCATTTTAAAATATTCTCTTTTGAACAAAAATTCGCTAAAATGAAAAATAAGTAGAAATTAAATACAAAATGTCTTTAAATACAAAAATCTTAGGAAATAATTGAATAATACATTAGTTTTGAACGAAATTCAATGAATTTTTTGAACAAATATTTGATTAATAAAATCAAATGTCAGAAATGAGCCGTTAATTGCATATCCAAACCCATATCGAGCGCCAAATCGTTTAAATCTTTGACCCAATTATCGACTTCTTGAGTGTTGTTCACCCAATTGTCGTCAAAAATGCTTATCTGATGACCGAAGAACATATTCTGAATCAATACATTCTGGAAGTGACCCATTTTTTGTGATAATTCGGTTCGAATGCCATTCCAATCGATTTTCTGTGACTGACTCTCAGATCCGTCCGACTCTTTGTTCTGATCGCCCGAAATGGGAGAGATGTCCATCGATTGCGGCACTGAAGACATCGAACACGCATTGGATCCGAACTGAGTGGAGGGTATCTGTGAGGGAAAACTGCCCAAAGATAGCATTTGTTGGTTAATAGAGGACTGGGACTCTGGCACAAGAATTTCGCCCTGAGATGAGTAGGGGCTGACGCCATGGAGGTTAAGGCTTGGCGTCCAATTGATTGCTATGTTTGGATCAATTGGTTGGCTGTCAAGAGATCCCCAACAGGCGGGTAAAGGCGTGTAATTCATTTGATTAAAATTCATTTGAGAATTAATTTGAGAAGTGGTCATATTCTTTGTCCTCTCTTTGAACAGCTTTGATGTGGTCTTAAGTATCGGTGCGTTTGGATTAACTGATTGAACGTAGAGATGATAACTGACTAATGTCTGGGTCTGGAGATCAGTCTTATATCTCTCGTATTTGATTTGATTCGAGAAATTATTTTCAAATAGTTTTCTGTCTGTCGTGAGTCGACTTTCAGCCACTTTTAGCTTTTCATTAGTTATAATGTTATCGACTCTTATTTTCCTCAACTCGTCTTCGAGTGACTTCTTATTTAAGGCAAGAATTTTGATCCGACCCTCACTCGCCTCCGCCTCTGAACTATCTGTCGATGACTGCATTGGAATGTCTTCATTACTTCGGACTACGTTTAGTGTCGAAGCTATTAAAGGAATCTAATCATAAGATTATTGATTAAAATCAACTAAAATACTAACCGCTGGACATATTTTGATCCGAAGAATGACTAAATCTCAGCATTTGTTGCGTTTGGTTGGAGTCACCCGAACCTGAGGACAGACCCGTTTGGACCGGACTCTGAGTATTCATTGAGTCAACCATTTGACTGTAAAACTGATCCAAACCATCGTTTAGGAGGTCTTCGTCGTCATTCATCTCGACATTAGTCATGTCTTGAGTCGATATAAGCGAAGTGTTGGACAAACTATTTGATTGTTGTCCCGAATGAGAGTCTGTTTTGAGTCTTTTGTTGGATGTGTTGAACCCGTTGTCGATCCAAAGGTTGTTATTGTTGTTGTCGTTGTCCTCAAGATTTCGTTTCATTGTCTCCAAATCCGACAGATTCTGATCCGATTGTCTTTTGTCGCGATTAATCTCAATCATAATCGAAAGGTGTGTTTCAGTCAACAAATCATTTAAAGACAATTAGTGGTCAGTTATCGTAAAATTCATTTTTAATAAAATAATTGAATTAAATAAAAGTGAAACCAATTGTGAGTGAAGTCAACAAAAACATTGATTTCATTGAATTGTTTGACAAACGATTCTTTGCGGCAAAGGTTTAGCGCTTTATTGCATAAGAGGTTTCACTTAACAAATGTGTAGTAAATGACGTCAAACATATGATTTTCAAAACAGTGTTTCTTCAATTCATCCATTGATTGAGGGTTTTCATACATTTTACGTCATTTTGTTTCATCACTTTTTAATCATATGTTAATGTTTAGTGACATCTATCGTATTATTAAAAATCAACTGATCTTGGTCTGGAGAGAGCTTGGTCAATTAGAATATGATTCTTTACAGAAATATCTTTGAATTGAATTTTGAGGAAATTGGGTAGGATTTCAAAAATGACTTTAATTTCATGAAAGTGTAGTCTTTTTAGTGAATGAATCGAAATATTAGACACTTTTTAATTGTTAATTGAAAACCAATTCAAGTGTTTCTGTCATTCAATGAGTCTAAACATAAATCATTAGACTTTGAATATAAACTGAAGTTATTGTTATTTTACTCCAAATTACATTTTATTTGCCAAATAATAGGCTTCGGATTGAATGGCATTGAAATCAAAAAACCAAATATTATTGACTTTCGTTGAATTTTATTGCAATTCTTTATTGAAATGTATTTTTGCGGAACAATTCTACGACTATATTAAGTCAATTAAATAATTCATTTCAATATTTATTTTAAAGTGTAATTAAAATATTTTGAAAAATATTTTATTATTCCCTTAATGTTTGTTCTCATTATTCAGCGCTTCATAAGTAAATGTTTGTTCAGAAGTGACTGAATAAACGAGTTATCAATTATTATAATAACTGAATAATATTCTTAAAAACTCAAACCTATTGCCAATCCTTTTGATTGCAGTGATGTTGAGGTATAGGATAGTGAAGTGCCGAAAATGGATTATCCTTTGGCTGACACCTATTCTCCTATCATCTATTCTACTGATGTCCCAACAAAAGGTTAGACTCTCAAAACAGGACCTATACCTGTATTTTACAGACCATTGGGTTCTATTGCTTTTCTTCTTTGAATGTTTGAATAGGAAACCAAATGTGTGTTTGTGGTGTCTCTTATGGTTGTCTATTGGCTTACAGAAGCGGTACCCCTTCCCGTCACTGCTCTGATTCCAATATTTCTTTTCCCTGTCTTTCAAATAATGGACACAAAACAAGTTTCAAAATGTTATATAAACGTAAGAATCGTTTGAATCTCACAAATATAGTGTTTTTTTAGTTAAATATTTGTTAAAATGAAAAACAGGACACACTTATGGTATTCTTAGGCAGTATTATCGCAACGGTTGCCGTCGAAGAATCTAATCTTCATCAGAGAATTGCATTAAGAATTCTAATGTTTTTTGGGACATCACCTCTTTGGTAAATTTGTACTTTGTTCAAAATTAGCATGCATCATTTATCACATTGACTCATAAAAGGCTTTTACTTGGATTTATGTCCACAACATCTTTCATATCGATGTGGATATCGGATACGGCGACCACTGCTCTGATGGTACCAATTATTGAAGCGGTTATGAAGAATATGAGGGAACAGAGTCTCAGCAATGGTTCGGATGACAGCAATAAAAGTATTGAATTTATTGAAAACTATTTTAGGAAAGTGAAGGGAAAGTGAAGGGAGAGAATTGTTTCTAACTTTTAGCAGTTACAGTAGTGAGCAAGGTCAAAGTTGTATAAACTCCAATTATTTGCTTGAGTCCACTCTTTTTGATTAGCATTTGTGATGTCTGTCCCATACTCTCTATGTTTTCATTCAGTGATATTTTGATTTTGATATTTCGTAAAAAAATAATGATTTGAAATCAATTCATAAAATGTATAAAAATTTTAGACAGTGGCAGCGCACAGACTCCCAATGGCTTACAACTGTCACAAATTGGTTCCACTAAAAGAAGAACTTCGATAAAGTGATGACTTTTTGTTTTTCAATGAATTTTCACTAAATATCAATTTTTGAAGGATTCGAATGGAAAGAGAGAAAAATTGTAGAGAAAAGTCATACAAATTAATGAGAAGGGTCATCTTTCTCGCAGTCACCTTCTCATCTTTGATCGGAGGCACCGGTACTATAACCGGAACGACAACTAATATGATATTCAAAGGAATGACTTACGAGTAAACACCTGATAATAGACACAATTATTTCAAATAATAATTATAATAATCATTGAATAGTTTAGTCGGCGATAACATAACATTTGCCAATTGGATGCTATACTCCATACCAGGGCTTGTCGTCAATATCTTATTCGTTTGGATTTATATGGTTTTAGTGTTTGTCCGAAAATTTCCAAAGTATTGATACTTTTTGAGAGAAAAAAAACATTGAATTAATTTTTAATACTTAAGACTCAGCGAAGATTCCGAGCAATCGATTAAAACTTATATTCATTTGAAATACAAGTCTTTAGGACCCGTTTCGTAAGCAATTATTTGAGATATTATTTACTTTGAGTTAATTATAAGAATTACTTTTGAAAAGGTTTCACGAATCGGCGGTTCTAACGATGTTTTCCTTCCTTTTAATCCTCTGGTACTCTAATTCTCATTAAAGTAAATCTCTTTTTTCTAATGACTTGTTATTAAAGGTTTTTCAGAGACCCAGACTTCTTCACGGGATGGTCACCTGCTCTCTATCCCCTGACGTAAGCTTTCTTTGAATAGATTCCTGTCTTAAGCTTTATTTATGGCTCTTTTTTCTTCAAAACTGTTTATTTGATTATTCGATGAATTCGTTTGTTTTTGAATTTAAAGACCGAATTACATAAACGACGCGTCGGCGGCAATGTTTGTGGTGTTCCTCTGTTTTCTCATACCCTCCAAACCAATGGATTTGCAGAACTCAACTCCACTAATGACTTGGAAGTCAGTCCAGGAGAGAGTGCCCTGGGGTGTATTCTTGCTAATGGGGGGAGCCTTCGCTATGTCTTCAGGAATAATGGTTTGGTTTCTAATTTAATTATAGAACACTTAATATTAAACTAAATTGTTGTCAAATTGCTGTTTGTTTAGGAGTCGGGTCTTTCAAAACTAATTGGACTCCATTTGACCCATTATTTAGAGCACTTGTCTCCACTTATTCTGTCAATAATAGTATCAATTTTGAGTACATTTTTCACAGAAGTTTCATCAAATGCCGCCACAAGTACTATATTCCTACCAATTGTCAAACATTTGGTAATATTCTGTTCAAAAGAATTTCAAATTTTATTCAACTTTTTTTTATTAAAGGCTGAATCGTTGGGCATAAGTCCTCTACGTTTTATGCTTCCGGTGACTGTCGTATCTTCGTTTGCATTCATGTTTCCGGCGGGCGCTCCGAGTAATGCCATTGTCTATGAAGCGGCGAAGTTGAAGATCCCCGAAATGGCGATACCCGGCTTCTTTGCTAAATTCATTTGTTTGTCTGTAGTTATCCTATCGACCAATACCTGGGGTTATGTCGTATATAATATGTCAGACTTACCAAAAATACAATTCAATGAAACCCTTATCTTATAATTCATTGCATTTTTAGGTTTTATTCAATAATTTTATAAATATTTATAAAAAAAAAATTACAAAATTAGAAAACAATTATCATATTTGGGAAGAATTGAGGAAAATACTGTTATTAGTGTTCAGTAAATGATTGGATCAAAAAGTTTCGTCAGTTCGACCATATTTTAAGAGAAGGGATGACCCAAAGATCAGAATATTTTGTAAGAAAAGCGCGACTCCGGGGTATTTGTGGTCTTTGTTTGCCGTTACGTAATATTGGAATAATATCCAAATCGAGGAAATCATTGAAATAAAGGCTAATATAAAACCAGAGAAGAGCCACAGACGAGCAGTTTGTGGTCCACAACAGCCCTCTGTATAGACCCCGCCTTCGATTTGTTCATTAGTGACGGTATTTATCATAATTAGAGCGATTGTCGCCAAAACACCGCATATATAGAAAGTATGTTTGAACTCATCCTGTGATGGATAGTGGGCTGATATGTCTGTCCTCAACAGAAAAGAATAAAGATTTTGAGTGAATTGTGTGAATACTTACCAAAAATGACCCACCACCCACTGAAGAACATTAATCCAGACACAAACGCTGCCCATGAGTTCCTGTGTTCACTCAAATCGAATAATTCTTTTATTTTATTGAAAGTGCCGTCCATTTGGAGGATTAGATCAAAAATCTGTGAAATATTTTTGAAAATTATATGAAATACGAACTTTTGATTGTGTTTTGTTGTGTTAACTCAGAATTCTTGATAACCCATTCCCCTAATCAACTGTTGCCACCGCTGCAGCCTTTCCTCTTATCGACAAACCCTTATCTATTGCTAACATAAATGTGTTAAAAATTTTACGTAAATTGATTCAAAAGTATAAATAAATGAATAAATTGTTGAAAACAAGGGAAAAGATATCAAGTTTTATAACTTTTTCTTAAGTTAAGTGTCAATAATCAGTGGAACGTTCAAAGTTCAAAGTTGTAACATGATAGTTTCTATCTTTTTTCACTAAAAAAATTTTCTCAAATAAATTAGTCTAAAAGTGACAACAAGTTGTTTGTCACTCACTCCCCAATCAGTATAACAAACAGATCTATAATTTTTTGCTCAACTCTTGCGAAGGGAACCACTGCCTGAAGGACCGGCAGCTGCTCTTCAAGTGGTTTCGCTCAGCGCTTAGGAACCGAGTATTTGATTCCTGGAATTGAACTCTATTTTTATTATCTCTCGGGAGTGGAGTCTGGAGTTCAAGATTTATGGGTCTCTTATTGGAGCAGATTTTCACTTCTTATGCTATAATTCTGAGCCCAGATCTACATATTTGACACTTAGATATGAATTGAAGCCCTTCCTCCCCATCATATTCTCACCGAAGCATTTCCCTTACAATTTTAGGCCAATGATTATGAGACCTGAGTGTCGGTCCTTTGCATTCAAATTGGAAACACTTTTTAAAACTCATTTAATATACAAATTAATAATGAAGTGCTATATTGAGAGTCACAACACTTGCTTTATTTTACGATTCAAATGAAATTTTAGACAAAATATGAAAATTATGTTAATTTTAAGAAAATGCTTACTATTTTTTGAAAGTAGGGTCCAATTGACACAACATTTATGACATTTTTCTTTGACTCAGTTCTGGTTTTTTTCAACCAATGTTTACACAACTGTTTGTCTATTCAAACAAATATCAGAATTTGAATACAAGTATTAAAACAATTTTTTTTTGTTCATTAGACTCATTAGAAAACAATAGAATTTAAACGAAAACAAAACACAAATATTATATAAAACAAGACTTTAAGACAATATTTAAGAGAAATGAAATGAATATTAACGATAGCCTATAGTTATATACAGTTTTATATTAAGTATAAGAAAATAAGGACTGAATTTCACATTAATTGTCATAATTATGGAACAAATATATAAGAATTGAATGAAAAGTGAATTAAAAGTATATAAAATATAAGAAAAAGTGATTAAGGCTTCAATTCTTAGATAATAACAATTATAATAAAAATTATTTGTTTTTACTTTTTTTAGAAGAGTTGTCGACAACAGAAGAGATGTTTTTCTCACTTTTCTCGAGATTTTTCCTATCCTTTGCTCGCATTTCAACCTTTATTTTGTTGCATAGAATCAACAATTTTTGGCATTCATTGTATTTATTAATTAAATCTGTTTTTAATAATTTGTTTTTGATGTCCACCCGATTGTACTCACAATTAATTGACTGATTGTATTCCCTCTCCTTTTTGCGGTACTTTATGGAGGCCTTCATATTATTCATCTTCTTATTGATGGCCTTTTGCTTTGGGTCTATCCGTGGCCGACCTCTTGGCCTCCTTTTGGCAATAAATTTGTTGGGATTCAGTCTTATGACAAACTTTTTTACTTTTGTCTCTTCTTTATATTCTTCGATGTCTTTCACTTCTTCTTTGATGACAATCGGATCAGAGTTCGAATCGGATGTTGTGCTCGACGTCTGATATCCAGAAGAAGTTGAGGTCGAGGCTGAAGAACAACTGGTATCCATTGAATCCATTGATATATTGTTTTTAACTGAAATTCAAAGACATTTAGTCAATGAAATGATAATAAGATTTTGTTGACAATTGTCTGAAGACTTACCGCAATCATCGATGGCGTCACTAAACAAATCAAAGTCTGCGCCGAAGATACCTTTCGTCGAGGGTTTGGCAAAGTCTGGACTATCGGACTCCCAGTCCAAGAGTTGGTCCAAATCGTAAGATACTATTGTTTGACAAAATCAAAGATTTTTTGTCAAATTTTGCAAAAAATTGATTAAATATAAGATAATTGATATCTAATACAAATCACTTGCTTTCAGATAACATTTGAAGTGATAATTGAGTGTTAATTGTCTCCAAATTTGAATAATTATCGCAATTTTTGATTTAAAATAAAAGCAAAACAAAAGTTTTGAATTAAATGTTATTTTGACTGACATTTGACTTTAAGTTTGTTTATGTTTTCATTGAAAAGGGGATAAACAAGGCGTCAGAAATTGAGACCAAAATAATACAATTATATGACAATTGACTCAATTGATGACCGAATCGTATTAATGACTATTCAATGCAATCATAGGCTTAAAGGGTTTGCGTATAACATAAGGGACTGAATCGCAGGGATGACTCTTAATGAACATTAGTTTGCAATGCATTGAGTTTTGCAAAATTCATTAAATTAGCTTGATCAATAAATTTGTCTTGCCTATTTTCATTTAAAAGCTCTAGAATTTCTTAAATTAGAATCAGTGTGAAAATGTGTCAAGCAAAAACAATTTTTTAAAGCTTGAGTTCTGATAATTTTCAATTTTAATCGTAATCTTGAACATTTTAAAATTACTTTTTTAACAGAATAACAATTTTGATTAAATGTTTGATAATATAATTGAAAATATTTACCGTTTTTGCCGAATATTTCAGACAAACTTTTTTCTGATGAAAATTCATTTTGAAGAAAGATTTCAATCGGTTTTAATTTAATTCTTTTTAGTTTATAAAACTTTTTCATTGAAATACTTTTTTACAATTTTTTAGTTAACTTTAAAAATATTTTTCAATTCAGAGATGATTTGCATTAAATATAAAATATTACTAAACTTTTGCACAGAATATAGTGTTCGCTAATCGTTTTAGTATTCTTAGACTCTATAACTCGAAGAAGTGCCTCATCTCTCAAATGTGTTGTTAAGACTGAGAGACTGACTTATGTTATGACTGAAAAATAAATCTATCCACTGGACAGCGTCGACACTCCCCTCCAGTTATTCATCAGAAAGATTGACAATTATTAAAGTTTTATATAAAAGGCAAAAAACATAAGTTTTCTAAAAGTTTTTATTTGTTAGCATTCCGTTCGACCAGAACTACAAAATCGTTTTTTATGCAAATAGTTCTCAGAGGACTTTGAAGTGGTATACGATTAAAACAATTCAATATTTAGGGTGTCGTGGGGTCTGTCGGATGAAAAAAAAAGTCTAATGTGTGGTAACGATTAGGCATACAAATTACCATGATTACTACACACTATTTACCGCTTTTCTCAATCAAAAATAGCACACACTGTACCAGAGCTGCCAATAAATTATATTTTATTCATTGGAATGCCTTTGAGTGCATCCGAAAAACTTTTGGTGGTTTCTCGAGACTTATATTAGAAGTAATTGTTTGGCACTTTTTTAATTTAAATTCAATTCATTATTAAAAAACAAAATTTATTTGAATACTATTCGCGAGTCATTTGAATATATATAGTTATCATCAAAATGAATGCACAGGACATACGACCACAAGTAGCTAATGGCGTACCTCTTTTGGGCGGTCAGAATGCAGTGCATATGAATCCTGACATGGAGAGTGAATGGGAAACACACGAAAGGAAACTACGATCACTGGGACCGCCACCCATTCCTGTATTAAGAAATCGATGGCTAAGAGACCATTTTAGGCAGTTCTGCATCCGATGGATGAAACAGCGTTGGATACCCGTCCCCAAGCCTTTGGGTACAGACGAATACTTATTCGCTCTTCAGCCCAATTTGAAGAAGGATTGGGACAAAAGACTGGTAGAACTCAATCAAAGAATGCCAACCAATGAGTGGTTTACCAATGAGTGGCTCAAAAAACGAAGATTTGATTTCGAGCATCGATGGCGTCGTCTGAATACTTCTATCGGAAGAAACAAAATCAAAGAAGACATGGCTATAGACAAAGAGATCGCTTCGTTTTGTCATCTGAGGAAGAATTTAAAGTTTTGGATCATAGCATTCAATAACTTGGCATTCATTGAATTCTTGGTCTTTTTCTGTTCAGTCCTATACAGAGTCTATCATTTATGAGCAAAATATCCAATAAATTTTGTTAATTAAAGAGAGAGTCAAACCATTTATTGATTATTTCATTTATTTTTTTCGTCAATTAATTTGATTAACAAAACTAATGACACTTATATGAGGTTAGCATTGAATTTGAAGCCATCAAACAAATGGCTATTAATCACAAATATTTTTTTTATTACACATAATTGACTCAATTCTGGAAAATAACTCATTTTACGGTTCGTTTGAATTAATCTTATTTTCTAAATGTTTACCAAAACTTCTATATTATAGACAAAACACAATAAATACATAAATTTTATTGAAATTAATAAAATTTTATTTGTTTTTCATGTTTATGTCCCAAAAAGAATCTGAATTATTGAATATTGTGTCCATTAAATAGAGTGAAGTATGAACTGGTCGTTAACCATAGCCTTAAAGTCTGTGCGACGGCTCCCCACAAAACCAGACAATAATTGCACTGTAAGTGAGACACGGATTCACAATTTAACTCATTTGTACTCAAATTCAGTGCTATTTTCAGATTGAGTTCAAAGATTAGTATTAAATACTTGAAAATGTTTTTAATACTAATCTTGATCATTTCTGGAGTGTATGGACAGAGAAAAGATATGACAAAAATTGAAAGCCTTTACGCCTCATCACTGTTCAGACAAAACCAGGTCCTCGAAGGTGTTCCAGCGCTGGAAGCGATAGAAAACGTAACGTCAGTCTCTTTATGTCTAATTCATTGCATGAAAAGGAGTGCTGACTGTCGAGCATTCAATTGGGGTAATAATCGGTGTCTTCTTATGGCTGACTCCGTCTGCGCTAATGAGTCCTTAGTTTTGACACCAAAGAGAGGGTTCTCTTACTACGACATTATGGATAACCCAGAATTTGAGGTCAATATTAATGAAAAACTTTAGAATATTCGTAAAAATCAAATAATAAATATATTTTACAAACAGAGGAAACATTTGAAGGATGAGTACTGCCGTCAGTTTGGAAAATGTTCGGGACGTTGTTATCCCAGAAAACGTAAGTGATGTTGGTCATATGATAATTAATCAATTTAAAATATCATATAATTATCAATTAAATTGCTCTTGCTCATTTAATCGACCTTTTGATAGCGCATTACGTGGATACTCTCATGACTTGGAGTGAGGCTCAGAACTATTGCAATAGTTTGGGTCGAGCCCTCCCACAGCCGAGGAGTTCAGATGAAAATAACTTTTACTCGAATTTCATTAAGAGATTACTCGTTGAGAAGCCTGAGATCAGAAATAATAAGGATATGAAAGTAATTTGTCCCTCAATTACATCAATTTTATTAAATGACTTTTAATTGCAGTTTTGGTTCGGATTGAGTGACATAGAAGTGGAAGGGGTTTGGATTTATGTCGATGGAAGTCCTGTTTCGGAGAGTTTCTCCGCCTGGGCTCTGGGGCAACCAGATAATGGCGGACCATTCGGTAAAAGCAAAGAGGATTGTGCCGCGATTGGAGAGAAGGCGGACTTCAAATGGGTGGATATCAATTGCAAAGTAAAACTAAAGTTTTTTTGTGCTTAAGTGCACTACTAGGTGAATTGAAAAGTTTCGGTCCTGAGTGTCTTAAAGATGGAATAAATTCATTTCAATGATACCTGGTTAAA
>JAQIXV010000247.1:0-59746 GCA_034700625.1 Tectocepheus velatus
GTTGTCTTTGTATTAGATATGAGAGGTATATACGATTGGACTCATACCAGAAGATTGCGACCAATTCTATCGAACAGGTGATGATTACGACCCATCTGTAAAGTTCAATGAATTTATCAGTTTCTTTGGTCATAACCAGAAAAACTTGTATAAAGAGGGCAGACACCACACAGATTCCGATGAAGACTCTTTGCCCGTAATAATAGACAGACATTTTTTGGGTTTGCATTCGAGTCTTATGTTGGTATTCCAATCGAATCAGACATTTGTAGACCAAAACGAATATAGTATTGTAAAAAATGCCCAAAACAGTCAAACAGAGGATCAGAACAAACATTTTTAACGCAATATTTGAGATGAAATCCATCGTCAAAAACATTGATATGAATGCTATGAATGATATGTCCATAAAGAGCACAAAAAATATTTCGAGGTATGAGAGCGGTATCTGATGTAAATAGATCGGCATTGGATGGCCTTCCGCTTCGCTGACATCCTTTTCTGTTCCCTTAGTCCTCCGGAGATTGAATTGTCTCTCAGTTCGGATGATATTTTTGTGGAGTTTGTAGGACCAGACGGTGTCGTCTTCTGGAGGCTCTCCACTAATGTATTGAACTAAAAGACCCAACAATAAGATCTTTTTGCCAGGACTTCCAGAGTGACTGCACTGAACAATCTTTAGTTCAGGTATTTTAGTCAATCTCCACATAATTAGTTTGATGTCAGTCACGGGTCTGTTCTCCACTACTTTGGCTCTGAATCGATGATTAGGCGCTAAAAGACATTTAAGGATTAAATTTGAGTTCGACTCCCATTTAAGTGATTCTCACCAATGCTTTCGTTGTTTGTGGAGAAGAACTCGATATCAATCGTAACATCACTTAAGTCCAAATCGATATCAACTTTGGACAGACGGACGACAATCACGTATTTATATTTGAAATTCCTATCATTACAGTTATGTTGGATATGAAAAATAGTCTTTTGGGCCTTTGGCTCCACTTCTAACAACACTTCCAATAAAGGATGTATTATCGAAACAATACAAAAGACCCAAAACAAGACCACTAAAAACAAACTATACACCTCTGGAGACTTCTCAGCGCAATCACATCTGATTCTTAGGTCCTCTACAAAGGGCTGACAGTTGGGGGTAGTCTTGAAGACACTTTTTTTACTCATTTTACAGAATAAAAGATATGAGTCATTGAATGACACATATTTTGAGATATCAGAAGAAGATTTCATTATTCTGATGAGTATTTCCTGATTCTTCGAATTCCTTTTGAAGCCATTGAGGACCACCTGATCATCGGTTCGACCCAAAAACGATTCGGTCTTTTCCGTCCTTTTGGTGTTATTTTCGTCGATATAATCGATTTGGTAGTAGTGGTCGCCCTCAAGCGACTCTATTGTCTTCTCTTTCAGCCAAAGAACTAATAAGTGTTTGGAACTGAGAACCGACGGAACCCTTCCTTTGATAATCACTGAAACCTCTTTAGAATTGATGTGATTAATGGTCAACTGATCCCTTAATGAGACGTAAACGTAGAGATATCTGTCATTCTCTGATATGAATGCACTCAAACCCATCACTTTGGATGATCTGTAATAGAGGGGACGTCTGTCAAAGAGAAGACACAATTCATAGCTGTAATGGAATCCAATTGAATGGTCGCAGTCTTCGTCGGGAGTCTTGTATCGATGAAATCGGACTAATTTTGCCAAATTGTTTGGATTGGAAACAACGGTTGAAAAGTCTTTATAGCAAAGTTCTTGGTATAATTTTATGTAATCTTTATGAACGCACAATACTGAAGAAATTATCACAAAAAACATAATCAATGGATTCATTTTGAGACGAGTTTTGCAAATCGAGTAAAACATTAATAAATAGTAATTCAATTCAATTATTATTAGAAATGGCGAGAAATGAATCAATTTTTTCATTCAATCAATTTTTAATCACTCTTTTGTCGATTACTGTAGTTATCCTATTATTAAATTGTTTCGATGACTTTTATTCTTGCATTAAATTTATAACTTTTTATCAAATATTCAAATCAATGCTAAATTAGTTTATTCAATAAATTAGGATAGATATAAGATAAGTGCCCTTGGTTCACTGCCCCTGGTTCTTTCCATTGATGTTGACACCAATGATGTCAATAAAATAGAGCTCAATTTGTAATTAATTTTTATTGATATTTATTTTTGTTTAAGTTTTAAGTGTTTTGAATCATTAAAACTATAATTTTGTTTCAATTATTTATATAAAAGTTTTTATTTGAAACTCTGTTTAAATAGATTTAGATATAAAATAATTTTATTGAATTTATAGTCTTATCAAGGTGGCCCAAATCTATTCTTGGTTATTTTAAATGTCAAAAACTATTATTGAATTTGAATTAATCGATGAAAATCAGGTAAAGACTTAAGATTTTTATCTAAACTTTTGAATAATTTTTAACAAAATGAATGTTAAGACCACTCGAAATGTATTATAAATTTAATTACAACTCTTTGCGGTTCAAAGATTACATATTCATTGAATGTCAGTTCAGACACCAATACCTTCGGGTAAACCGTTTGGTTGTCGACTGTCTGTCCAATCGGTACTTCTATACTACTATTCAATACTTTTTCTACATTTGGTTTCGGAATGTATTTTCCGATTCCTTTAATGCTGTTATAGCCATCGGGTGCACAGATATAGGGGTTTGGCGTTCCTGTTATGTACCTGAATAGATTATCAACTTTCAAGCTAAATTAATAACAAGATAATATTTTACATACATTGAGCCAACAGCCACTTCGCATAGTAACAGAATGCCGTTCCCCGTGGGGTCACAATAGTCGCAACTTTTGGTGACTCTATCGGCAAAATATATTCCTTTACCGAACATTAGTTGTCCATCAGTCGGAAGTTTGAACCCATTGTCCAGAATTCCGGTCAAATTTAAGAGTTTGGTTCCGTGCCATAGGAGTAGTCGGCGCTGTCTGTCATAACCACAACTAATGAAACGGTTTTCGTGATCTTCGCGATAAACACTATAAATATCGACAATTCTAACCGGTTTTTGACCCTTTGCTTGACTTTCTCTGAAGTAATTATCAATTAGTGTCCAAACGGATGAATTATTCAATACTTTCTTAATTTGGTTCAAAGCTATTAAACATTTCGCTTCCTTTTCCTCAATTGAAGTAATTTTTATCAACCCTTTGATCTCAACTTCTTTGAGATTTAAATCATTTTTGATGTCATTTGAGATCATAAGCGGATGTTTTGAACAAAATATAGAACCAGAAGAATGACCGCAATCGCAGCTGCCGTTTATACTAGTGATGAGCCCATATTCATGTCCGTCGTGTTTGCCATCAATGAAACAGTTTTTGCAAACAACCAGTCGTTGACTCGAATCACAAGTAAAACATTTATAAACTTCAGTCTCTTTTATCCAAACCTTTTGACACGAATTATCAAATTTTTCTGAAAAATAACGAATCATTTATAAAAAGTTTACTTTAAATGAGTATTTTTTTGATACAATTTGAGGGCATTTCAATATTCATCAGTAAATCAATGAATTACTGAATAGTTATATAGATATTGGTTTGAATTTTGAACTCCAATTGTTGTCAAATATTTTTGCTAAATATTTACGGAAAGAGTAATTGATTTCCACTAAAAACTGATTTCATGTCAAACCAGAGATCAGATTAGACTTTGTTTCACATTTCAATCCGACTCCAATCGGATGGATCGGGTGCTGAGTTCATGATCTACTGCTGGCAATAAATGATTGTCCTTTGTATGTAATGAGATAACTGTGGTTCATATTATTAAAGACATTTAGAGATGTGTTTTATGTCAAAACTATAACCAATAGAAGCAAAATCTGTAATCAATTGATTCACATTAAAAAACAATTTGAAGTATTAATAGACAACTCGAATATGAATTCAAGGATTGGGTGAAAAGTTTGGTTCACAAAAATTAATATAAGATTTTAATGAATTGTGACCAGGTTAATTATCATCACTTTAAAATTACTTTAATAAGATTTTAATTGGATTTTATTATTCATTACTAAAAAGTGCGAGAATTGTGTTAATAAATGTTTAGTAAAATAGAAAATAAAATTAATGAAACATTTTATCATAATTTTTACATTTTTTTTGTTAATGCATTGCATTTTCAAAACTCCAAAAATTAATTTACATTTGAATTTGAAAACGACTGAATCAAAAACGATAAATCAAATGGATTTTTAATTCGAATAGAAAATTGATCAAGATAAATTGATATCTATTGATATTTTTAGTTTCTATCGATTTAACTCTAATGTCAGTCCAAATGTTGTGAATAATAACTAATTTCCTGAATAATTATAAAACGTCTTTCGATTGAATAAGATTTGAGTTATAAATAGTTTACAAATAGAAACATATTTTTGAATAAATTAATTCAAACATAAGTTTTATAATATCGGGTTTGAGTGAAGGGCTTGTATTCCTCTGGAATGGGAGAGGGTTTATAATTGGGGTCACTCGCTATCAATGGCTGTTCATCGATCTCACGGTATTTGGTTCGACTCCTATCCGACAATTCCACGGATTGGGACTTAATTTTGTCAAAAAAAGCTTTTTGTTGGTTTGCGTCCATCTTTTCCAACTGTTCCCTCAAATCGTAAATAGGAGTCGACACCACTCTTTCGGGTCCTTCTTTTCCTACAACTCTATAGACAGTCGGCTCCTCAACAAATGTGGCGATAGGTTGTCGTCTTCCGTCTCGTCTTCCTTCGTCTTCAGCGGCGTATTCGACCCGACTATAAGTCCCACCATTTTGGGCCAAATCCGGAGCAGCCATTTGGTAGAGAGCCGTCACTAATTCTGGCCGAGAAGAGTATTGTTCGGGTCGGGGACGGCTTTGGACCAACGCTTGGGAACGGGGCTCATGAGGTGGTAATTGAATGAGTTGTCTGCCTCTCAACTGTTGGATTTGTGGCGGAAGTTCCTGTTTTGGCAGCTCTAGTATAGCTCTCGGATCTGATTTCAGTTCTGCCGCGTATTGGCGAAGGGGTTGGGCTCTCACTTGTTGGCGATCTTCATAATGAGAGACGGATCGGCCGGTCGGACGCGATTCATGGATTTGATTGACGCTATGTCTCAACGGTTGGGTAATTCTGGCGTCGGGTTCGACATCCAATACGAGAGCTTTTGGGTTTTGACCCCAACCTGAGGATGAGCTCTGAGAAGATGAGCTTGGGCCCCAACCTGATGAGCTCTGGGGGGATGAGCTCAGGTGATTAAGCGAGGGATTAGGTGAGGGTTGGGAATGTGTTTGGTAGGGCTGTTGATTCAATTGGTATTGTTGTAGAAGAGGTAACAATTTGTCCAAAGACTCCGGTTGTGACACCAATTGGATTCTGTAATTTGGGGTTTGGATCTGATGAACAGTTCGTAACTTTTCCTCTCTTTCTTGGGGTCGGGGAGAGTGAACAGGAGCTTGAGGTGGGGGAGAGGGATATGACATCGTGTAAACTGGTCTCTGTTCGTATATTTTCTGTTCTCTTATCGGTTCCAAAATTGGGATTCCTTTGGGAACAGACGATCGGTATTTGTCCTCATAAATGGGCAGTTCGTTGGCTCTCATATATTGTTGAGGCAATGGTTGTCGAGTATATATCGGAGCGTTTGTATTGCTTTGAAGTGATAGTGAGGTCTGTCCGTACTTACTATCAGGAGATGAAAGCAATTCTGAAATTTCTTTTCCTTCGATAGCCTTTCCGTTCAATTGATTTTGAAGAATATTCATAAGAGTTGGTCCAACTTCTGGTGATTTTACGTTGAAATCTCTGGTCTTGGGCTCAGGTCCGGCCGAGAGTTGATTTCGGGGCACTTCTGATGGACTGTTGTACTTGTATTGAGACATTTCACCGAACCCTTCATTATTTGGTTGTTTGTTGTCGTGTCTGATCTCATATACATAAGAGTACTGAGCGGTCGTCCGTTTGACAAAAAATACGATACAAAGAATTAGACATAAATTCTTCATTTTGTATCACTTTTTGTTTAAATTCTGTAATAAATTCTTTAAAACAAATTTTAAGTGAAATTGAATTAAAACTAAAAGTTATAAAAACTTACGCTTTGATTGAAATTAAAGAACTAAACGAAACTATTGTCTACTTCTGTATTGTCTGACGGAGTAATGAATTCTGCGATGTTTTGGAGAAAAACTTCTTCACTTCACTAAGACTTTGTTCATCAGTTGATAATAGGTTTGGGTTTATAATACAATAAGAGATCACTTTCACGGATCACGAATTAGTTCAGAGTTGGAGTTCGAGTCCAAAACACTTAATAGAGTTGAAGGAGAAGAACACAATCGACTCATAAATATTATAATAAGTAAGACATAAGACGTTTGAGGCTTTGTCTTCATATATCATATATTTATAATGATTTTCGTATCAAAACTAATTAGATTTGATGTCTTTAAAGTTGTTTTACTCGATCTTAAGACACAATTGTGGTTAAGCTCTACCCATAAAAGTTGCTCGAGTTTTGAGATCTCGTATAACAAGCAACTTTGGCAGTAAAATAATATAAAACTAAACTTTCTCAGTATTTCGTGTATTTAAATGATGTTATCTTTTAAGCGTTATTTAAGTATTAAATAAAAAATTTTCTCCGAATGAGAGAAAAAAAACTAATAAAACGAGAAATTATAGGAAAATAAATAAAATAGAAATAATGATCTCTTTTTTAATATAACTTTTGGATTAATATTAATTTAGAATAATTAACCAAAAAAACTACAAATTTTATAAATAAATCAATTTTTTTCACTAATTTTATGTGAATATTAAAAAACAAGAGTCGTCTGAATTGCATGCGATTTGTTTCACTTATTTCCTGGTTTTATGTGATTTTCTCTAATCATATAATTCATTACTGTTTTTAAGTAATTTTCAAATGAGGTGTGCATTTCAGATGTCGTTCCACCCGTTCATTATACTGACCCTTACCTTAAGGCAAAATGACATAACTTTTTCGGCATAACTCGTTCTCTGAGTAGAGAAAAGACAAAAAACAAGGACTCGACTAATAGTCTAATAACAGAGTCCGAGACGAGAGTCTCAAGTGATAACACTTTCCACATATCTTTGGAAGGCTTCTCACGCATTGGTTTGTCAATGATTTGTCTCCACTTTAATCACTTTTAATCATTTAATCGCTTTCTTATAATTGAAATAATTTATAAGAAACGGGTCATCACTTCCGGAGAAGGAGAAGAACTTTGAGAACGGTTTGACTCCAAATCCTTTTCGATTAGGTTTTAATCAATTTTCAAAAATAGAAATAAATCGTAAAAATAAAAATCAGTTTATCATAAAATTTGGGCCCATTTATGGCATTTCTATTCCAAACTAATGGAATGTCAATAAATAGTTTCTTAAACTTATTTTTCAGATCATTTATCAGTTGAAGAAATAGTTTTCATTTTAAATCAATTCCTTAATTAGTACTTCACTTAAATAACATTAAGATTTGTTTCAATTAACCAAATATTCAAAATAAAACTTTGAATATAAAATTTGGTCAAATATTTCTCAGATGTGTTGAGAGATTCATTAAAATAATTGGAGTAAAAAAGGATTTAATGATTTTAATGGAGGGGAGAGAGAGAGAAAAGGAGAGGGATGGGGGAGATATAGAGAGTAAACAATTGAATCTTGAATTATTTCAAAAGAAAGTGTATCCCATATTATCTGATGGTTTACTTCATTAGAATAGTTTTATTGTGAGAATTGTATTATGGTTTTCACGAAAGTTCTTGTTATCTCGTCTTCAGATCAAATTCACATTCAATTGTTGAAAATCTTTTGAGTGAATTATTTTTTATCCCAAATTTGAGGATTTTTTCTCAATTTTTCTCAAATTTTATTCTGTTTATCAAATCTAACGGTCAATGAATAAGAATAACAAAAATTGAATAAATCTCTGAACAAAGGAAAGTGTTATGAGATTAGGATTTATTCGAAGATTATTCTTATTTTTATTTCAAATGAATTTTTCTGATAATTAACCGAAGATTTCTTACTATCAAAAAAAGTTTTAAAACAAATTTTATTGAATTAAACAATAGTTAAAAGCAAACAAATAAATCAAAATTAGTTTTAATGAATCACTTTTTGTTTTGAACTTTGAATTACTTTATTAAAAATCAACAAAAAGTTTGGCTCAGAATGAGTTATGGGGTACTAATACACTCATTAATTATATTCAATCAAAAGTCTTATCAAAAGTATTATCTTTTGTTATAAATTATTTCTTAATTTCTTAATATTAAGGACAGAACTGAGTCCTCAAATGAAAAACAAATTAATTTAATCAAAATTTTCAATCAATGAATAGTTTTTTATTTGAAATTCGATAAAATATAAATAAAATAATAAATAAAAACATTTAATTCAATTCAAATACAATTTTTGATTTGTTTAAACAAAATATAAAACAAATATCGATTATTCAGTCGACCCTTTGGCCCCTTCGCCCCCTTTAGAGTCCATCGAATCCTTTGATTTCTTCGACTCTTTTGAATCTATTTTCGTGTTTTTGAGTTCGAGTGGAGGAGTGTCTCTGCTTTCGGCCGTTTCCTCGTTTTTATACAAAACAGTTGACGGGGTTTCGGAACTCTTCTCTTCGTTTTTCTTCTCCTCTGCTGTCTTCCCTTCATCTGACGATGGCTTCTGCGACATGTCTTCAGGTTTCTCTTCTTTTGGAGCTTTTGGCTCATCTCGCGGTGGCTCAGGAGGTGGTGGAGGGGGTGGAGGCGCTCCAGACTTGTGTTCTATTTTAACGTTCAAAAGTTCGGCTTTGATTCGTTGGTCTTCTTCTTCTTTGATCTCTTTCTTAAAGGACGCGTATTTAAGTGACGCCCAAATGGCTCCCAAAAAAGCACAACATATGAAGACAATGACGACCAGAATAATAGGCCACCACTCGTAGTCTGACTCAGACGTATCGGTCGGATTCACAAACGGATCAAACGTTGGAGTAACCAATGGTAGGTCCGAATCGCCTCTTGTGATGGGAAGGCCGTCAGGACCAGGACCGGGCACTTCTGTTGGAGTTACGTGACTTACGTCACCGCCTTCTTCGGGAGTATTGACATCAGAGACGATTCCATTAGGGCTCTGCTTCTGGGGCTCAGTTGGTCTCTGTTCTAATACCGTCGAGTTATCATTTGGTATCTTCTCAGTAGTGGTCAAATCGGGCTCTAAAGGGAACGGCGTTTCCGATCCGGTGCTGTCAGACTCAGAGATGTTGTTCTGATCGGGTGTCATATCGGGACTGATTGCCAACGGGTCTGGAGTTGTCTCATACGAAGAGGGCTCTAACGACGAGACATCAATCTCTTGACATTCAATGTAAATAACTGTCACAATAATTACAAGAAGTTTGAAATAACTGTTCCCGTGGTTTGTCTTCATTTTCATAGAAATACAAATTTGTTTTAATACCGAAATCTGTTCTAATTCTGAGATAAAATTCAAATTTTTTTTTGTGCGAGAATTCATTCAATCAATTCATTGAATCTATTGTTAAAAATGATTGAGTTTTGAAGACATAATTGAAAGTCTGTTCTCGCGATAAATCAATTCATTTATATTTCAATTTTTCAGTACTTTTATTATTAATTTATTATTAATACTTTTTGACAAATAATTTATTAAATCAATTGATGAAACGTAAGGAAAAATTATAAGAGTTGTCATCGAATTGATTAGCAATTAATTAATTTATTCATTATTTGGTTTATCGATGAAAAAAATTATCTCAAAACTAATAATTGATTTATTTCCTCAAATTCTTGTGAGAAAAGATTTATTTTTAACTACAAATTAATTAGATATCACTTTTAAACTATATTTAGAGTTTCCTAGATATTTTTAATCGAAACTAAGCTCAGGGCTCTTTATCTCTTCCTTATCCCAAATCATAAACAAAATCAATTCGATTAATATCTGATTCAAGAATACATGGACTCTGTTTCATAGCACAGGTTCTCAATTAAATTCAAATCATTTAATCGTGTATTTGGTGTAAACATTAAAATTGATTTTATGTCTGATGTCTGATGTCTTTCCTCAAAGAATTTCAATTAAGATCGAAATCAAATCAAAACTCAAAACAAATAATTGATTTTTG
Organism: Tectocepheus velatus; assembly: GCA_034700625.1. Classification (NCBI taxonomy): domain Eukaryota; kingdom Metazoa; phylum Arthropoda; class Arachnida; order Sarcoptiformes; family Tectocepheidae; genus Tectocepheus; species Tectocepheus velatus. Next base: position 10,222 of record JAQIXV010000247.1, read on the forward strand.
TTCTGATATTTCATTTAATGAACTTCTGATCCGAAACACTGAATGACTTCAAATAAAAATGTTTTCAAACAAATTAATGAATTAAAAAAGTTTTGATTTGAATTTTGAAACCATTTCGTGAAACGATAAAAACTACTTATCATTTGTTTCTGGTTTAAAGACAAATATATTTCAATTTTTAAATACTTTTATTATTTTTCATATCATTTGTAATAAAACTTTATTTTTGAGAAATTCTTTATTTTATTGAATTTTTTGCTCCAAATAATTAAACAAATCATTAAATTAATGAATATTTTTAAAATTCACCTCAAATTACAAAATCAAAACTGAAATTGAATTCTTTAGCTATTGTTTCAATAAGAATCTTGATAATTTTGAACTAATTTCATCGATTATATGCTATTTTCCTTATCATTCATACTTCTGATGGAAACACTGTCTTCAGTCGGACTTTTAGTTTCATTTGTATTAAGATTTGTCTCATTTTTATGGGGATTATCTGTTGGTTGGAATTCCTTTTCAATTTTTTGAAGGTCTTCCTCCTCTTCCTTTTCATTGACTTCACTTTTATTACCTTTTGTTAAGCAATGAATAAGATATCAAATGAATTATTTTGATTGAGAGTCAGACAGTATGGGAACTCAGACTCACTTTCTTTGCCTCTTTTAAACCCATAGAGAAGAGCGACAATACTTAAAGTGCAGACAATCGTAATGAACACAATTATCAAAATGATTAAAAGCCCAGAACTGATATGTAGTCCTCTATTACTAGGTTTGAAACTTCCCTTATTTCTCATGGCTTGGGCTCTGGTATTAGTTGTTGTACTTAAATAATTTGTTACTTTTAACAACAAAAAACTTTGAGAAATGTTTGTCCAAAATCTGATAATAATTATTACCATTTTGTATATCTCCAGAGCGAAGAAAATCAACAAAAATTAATATTAAAAACAAATTGAGAGCCAATTGTAAACACATGTCTTATAACTGATTATTTACTTTTAGATAAAATCTTAGTTAAAAACAAATTAGAGAATTAATCGACAGTTTATTCAAACATTTATTGTTTTGTATTGAAAAACGTGCGAAAACTGATTGCGATTACAATAATTAAATGTTAAGTCTGTTCAGAGTTTCTGCTCTTTATTTTAATTATAGTCTAATTATTTCCGCTTTTAGTTGAGATAATACTAAAGTGAAATAAGAGAGCAGTCCATAGGAAATCATATTCATTATATCTGGTCAGTAGTTATCAAAGTATTTGTTTCAGGAAAAGTTATGCAAAGTTGTGCAGTTGTGCATGATCATTATAATTAAGAGAATTTTATTTTTCATCATAAGTTGATTCAGTGATCATAACACAAAAGTTTTACCAAAAATAAAACTCTGATAAACAAAATCAAACTGATTTGCATTTACCTGAATAATGATAGGTTAGCTTGCTAATTTCACACCTTCATTCTTATGTATCTCACCAATCAAGTGCTTCACAAAAATTCAACTATAAATTCAATATTTAACATACGATTGCATACAATTTAATGAGCGATAAATCAATAAAAAGAATTACAAAAAGTGTTATTTAATTATTAAAAAGTATTCAATAATTATATTAAAATCCAATCATTAGTTTGAATGAAAACTTAATGCATTTAAATATTATTTAAAGCCTTAACTCTAACACTAATTAAACATTGATTTCAACATTCGTTCAATTCTTGCGACAAAACATCGATTCGTTGGTTGAGATTCAAAAATATTAAACAATTTTATAGTTTTTTAATCCAAATATAAAATAACTTTTAAAAAAAATCAGAGAAAATGAACGCTTTGTTCGGCACTTAATTTCAATATTAGTTACGATTCGTAACTGAAAATCAACTGAAAAATAAAATGTATAACAAAATAAAAATAGAAATAAGTGTCAAAAAAGTGTTAAATAATAAAATAAAAGTCTAATTAAACGGTTAATAAGTAAACGATAAGAAATGTCTCTGAATTTCAGCGACTAATCAATGATTTCTTGCGAACAAAATGTGTTTTTAGAGATCAAAGACCAAAGAGGTCGTCGTCGGCGAAGAACTTATCGCTTTTCTTGCTTTCGTTGACCTCTTTTTCCACCATTTGATGCAATTTCTCGAAATTGTGTCCGAGATTTGAATTATCCCTTAATTGTTGTCCAGACTTAGTGTCAGTCAGTCTATAGTTAATAACAAATCAATCGTTAATTTGAGCCAAAAATGAGACAAATGTTTGAAAACCTGAAAAAGTTGTCATCGAAGCCATGAGTGGTAGTGTTTGCGTCGGGTCTAACGTTTTCATCACTACTGAGATCAATGAGTGGCCGTTCGGTGAATGACTTTTGACTGACAGCACTGGTCTGTTCACTAGTGGACGGATTCAATGGTTTGTTTTTGCTCTGAACAACATTTGTCTGACAATCGTTTGAATTATTTGACAATTGTTTCCACTTTTCAAATGCAATACTGAATGCCTGCGAAATAGTGAGAGCCGTCGCCTCCGCTATCTTTCGTTTGGGGGTCAGAAAGGCGTGACATTCGTGGGTCTCATTAGCGTTGGTCGCTATGAAGGCCACCACCCGATCAAAGGTCGCGTCCGCAGAACAGTACGATATTCTGGTCATCAAAACAAATGAAGTTCTAAACAATTGTTTCTCTTTTAAAATGAGTTAATTTACCGATAAATAGACAAATTGAAGACCTCTTCACCACTATTGGTGTCATTAGCGCTGATTCCAATGGGTTTGACATTAATAGAGACGTGTCTTAACTTTTTTCCGGAGGCTTTTGCCTATCAATTGATTACCGATTATAACAAAATTCATATAATTATTGATTAAAATGATTGAAAACCATTTGAATAATGCGTTTAATGGCATCGGCTGTCAGGACATCACTGGACGGCTCCTCTATTAGAGTACTTCCCAAATATTTGCAGTAAAAAGTGATGCCTTCAATGACGGGTGCCTTACAGTCGGTCCAGTCTTCCGGAAGTTCTGATAAACAAAATGAGATAATCGTTTAAATGAAGACAAAGGCGTTTAAGTCGTCATTAAAAGAGTTAATGATTTGCAACAAAAAAAAATTTAAGACTTTTGACTCACTTTTATGTTTGGATTTTTTGATACCAAAAGTCCTCAAAATTTTAGCCATTTATTGATTGCAATCAAATTTAATATTTATTTAATTAATGAAAAACTTTTTAAAAAGAGTTGAAAATCAAATGCAATTCAAATGCAAATGATTTGCAAAATATTTGTTGTTAACAAAAATCACTAAAATTTTAAACTAAAACAAAATATTTGTAAATATTATGAAAACATTTGAAATTTTTGTTGACTTTTGAAATGGATTTACAAATATTTGGTCAAAATTGGGGTCAAATTTGATGGAAAAACAGTCACTTTTCAATTGATGTCAATGTCTTTGTTTTGATCACTGGTTCAGGTCTTAAGGCTTAAGCAATGATTAGCTTTTGTTTATATAATTGACTTAAAAATTAAATGTCTTAAGAAATCATTGAATTCAATGTAAAAACAGTCTTCTCTTATGACACGTGACTGTGATGTCAGTCGACGCTTGACTTCACAAACCGTTTCTTACAATCAAAACACTTGACTCACAAACTATTGAAATAATTAAATAAATACCTTGATATAAGTCTCACCAAGTTAGTCCACTCGTCTTAAATACACAACTTCTAGATTCAACAAGTTTATTTGAATAAAATGAGGAAATATAATATATGACTTGGTCATTTTTCATATGTAATGTTTTAGAGAGTTGTGTGAAGTTTTGGTGGAGTTTTTGGACGCAAGTCATTGCAAGTCATTCAATGCAAACAACTATTTCAATGACTTAACAAAAACTAAGTAAACCATAAGTTATACTCTTTTTGAGTCCCCTTTTATGTGAACTACCGTTTGGTTAACATTATTAGCGATTTATTATTAAAACATTTTTTATTATTAAGATTTAAATAACTTAATGATTACGTCAGACCTGAGACACATTGAAACGGGATTTAAATTAAAAATAACAAAACTTTGCGACAAATTTAGACATTAAGGCAAACAACAGATGACTCAAACTATTTGATGTGAATTTAAAATACAACAAAACTTTTTGTTAGTCTCTATTAGTCTTGAGTTATGTTAAGCCCTTATATCAGAGGAATAGTTCCCCAATTAGTTAATCAATACAATGACTTAATTGAACAGAATTTGTGTCAAACCATTAATTTAAATGAATTCAAAGATAATCAAAATAATAGATTCGATGAAACAATTGTCTTAACCGATAATAATAAGCCAAATAAATACCCGGATGTTAATGATGTTAATACCCAACAATTGTTCTCATCTCTTAGTAAAGAAGAAGGCCATCGATTCCTTCATCAGACAAACCATATTGTCTTAGGTTTGATATTTTTGTCTCATTTTTTGCAACTTTTTTTATTAAAGTTATGCTTTTTGTTGATATCCTTATTGTTTGTAATGAGTTGTTTAGGTCTTTAGTCTGTACTGTCATTTAGACTGACTTCCAGACAGGTTTTGCCACTAATTATCTCACAATAAGGAAAATATGTCACAAATGCTAACAATTTTTTATTTCACTTAATTTTTCTCTTAATTCAGACCTAATTCTAGTGATAATCGATTAGAGCTCTTAATTGAATTGATTTACTAATTATTATTGCTTTGCATTTAGAGTGCATTTTGAAGAATATTCATGTCTTTAGTGGTCAGTAGTGATACTCAGCCCGAAGTTAGTCTGCATTTTGGATATAGTTTTGAATAAATGGTTTCAAAAATTATTTAAAACTAAATATTGTTATCTCTATTGAAGTGGAAAGCAGTCAAACTGTTGGTCCACTTAAGAACAATCAGATCAGAAGAGATCAGAATAAGCAAAAGGACAGCCATTCATGTGATAGTAAAGAGGAAGAAGTGACTGAATGCCAGTCATTCAAAGAGTTGATTCCAATAGAAATAAACGAAGTCTTAAAGTATTTAATTAAACGACGAAAACATAGTTTTGTTACGAAAACTGTTGTCCCGAAAGAGATTTGCGGTATTTGTGGCCAAACAATAAAATTCTCTGAAAAATACGTTCAATGTGTAGATTGCATAGCAATTAGTCATATGGTGTGCGCCTCGGATATGCCGGTGCCCTGCATTAGATACACAAATCCAAACCTGAGACCATCAAAACTCATTTCAAATTACGTATACCCGGCGTTCAGGCCATCGATTCCGGCGCTTCTCATCCATTGTGTGCGAGAAGTGGAGCAGAGATGTCACGAAACTTCTCCCAAAAGCCTTTATGTTATGAACTCTGAGGGACTTAAACAAGTGAAAGACCTGTGCAATGCTCTAATCAAAGCCAAAAACGGGTTCCCTCTGCTCAAGAATTTTAACGTTAATATCATTTGTGGAGTAATTAAGAAATTTTTGTCCGATTTTAATGAGTCTCTCATTGGAAGAGATTTTTGGAAACAGTTTTCATATAATATGAGTGAGTTTTTAGACTTTCTTTTATTTTCTTTATTTAAAATATTTTTGTCTCAAAAAAAAATTCAGAGAAAAAAACTGACGAAGAATTGCAAAAATTGATTAAACCATTGATAAAGGACTTGAATGTCACAAATCGAGACACCCTTTCCTTCCTTGTCGTGCATTTCAGGCATTTGGCAGACAATCAAAAGAATATATCTCTGGAAGACTTGACTCAAATATTCTGTCCAATCATTTGTGGAGACACTGAAGTCAACCGAAAATTACAGTTAATGTCTATTTTGTTTCAAATGAATCGTCAGTTTTGGTTAAATAATTTAATCTAATGACTCAACTAATGAGAAAACTGTCCAATTATTTCCACTTTTGATTTCGAAAATAAAAGAAAAAATAGATTAAAATTAAATTAAAAATAAAACTAATTTATTAAAAGTTAAATGAAGTGTAACTTGAATTTAATTTTTGAGAAACAGTCGTTTTCTTTAAAAATGACATTTTTTTGGTGACTCTTCTCTTTTCAAATCTTTTTTAGTAATTCCTTGAAAACCATAAAATGAGGACAAGTTTTAATAAAATTATAAAATTCGAGTGATTTTAGTCTTCTCTGTCATTATAACAACATATGATATTTAGGATGAAAAGAGTTTTCATCATTTTTGAAGACTCATTAAAAAACTCATTTCCTTATAATTTTAAGACTCCATTGAAAACAGTTTTTGTTTTGCCACTCATTAGAACTCTGTCCCCAACTATTCTGCAAAAAACAGTTCCTCCTCTTTGAGAGCACTGTTGGCCTATGAGTTGATGAATGTGATTATGACTTGTCTCTAATTGTCTCTTCCAATATGGGGCCAAAACTGTGTGAGCGGATCCACACACCGGGTCTTCATTGATGCCATTCCACGGCGAGAAATATCGGGACAGGAAGTGAACTCTTTGACCTTTTTGTGTGACTATCACTCCTCTGACCAAACCTTTCGTTTCAATTCTCAAAAGTTTCTCGAAATTCGGTTTAACTCTAAAAATAATTATTTCAGATTCTGTGCTGTCTTTCAGTTTTATCAATAATTTTTTGGTTCCTTTCGAGTACTTAACTTCTTCAACGAGATCTGCACTCAATTCTGGTCCCAAAGTTTGTTCGATTATGTCTTCAATCCATGGATTTGTTTTCCTATCAACAGATTCGCAATCATTGAGAGGGAAGTCAAGAGTTATTGTATTTTCAGATGAACTGAGAACTGCTTTGAGAGTGCCTTTGAATTTGGTTTTGAATTGGATTTCATTTGATTCGTTTTCCGAATGTTTGTTAAGTCTATCAAAAACAACCTTGGCACTTGCAAGAGTAGCATGGCCACAAAGATCCACTTCGTTTGTTGGCGTAAACCATCTCAAAGTAAATTGATTTGTCGTCTCATTAGATCCCATAGTCCAGGCATTGGCCACAAAAGCGGTTTCGCTTATATTCATTTCGGACGCGATTTTCAGTTTGATGTCATCAGAGATGTCGTCCTTTCATTCAATTCATTAGAAATTGTTATGAATTTGATATTCCTATCAATACTCACATCGTATTTGAGAAGACAAACTGCGGCCCCATTTCCAGTGAATGGTTTGTCCTCCAGAGTGAACGCATCGACAATACTCAGAGGGAACTCCATTTTTGACAATCAATTTGACAGAAAATACCACAAAATTATTCTTTCATTCACTTTATTTGATTACTTTATCGAAAATTATGATTATTTGATAAAATAATTTGATAGTATTCAAGGTTAGTTTGAGGGAGGGTTACTTCAATTCATTTCTTAATTAAAGGTTAAATTTTCCGGTGACAAGAGTTTTAGTGGAGCCCCTCAAGTGAACCCTATCCCCGTCTATTCTGCAGCCGATGATTCCTCCTCTTTTAGAGCACTGTTTGCCAATGAGTTCCTTAATTTCTAAACCCATTTGTTTGTATTGTCTCATCCAATAGGGAGCCAATACAGTATGTGCTGATCCGGTGGCCGGGTCTTCATTGATTCCAAACCATGGGACAAAACATCGCGAATAAAAGTGAAACTTTTTGTCGTCTTTAGGTCTTTGAGTAACGAATACGGCTTTCACCGCATCTTTTGTATCAATTCGTAAGAGTTTCTCAAAATCTGGCGATAATTTTGATATTAAATCTTCAGAATCTTTGAGACCTATTAACAAATATTTGTTTCCTTCCGATATTTCCACTGATTTTATATTGTTTTGAGTCACTTCTGAACCCAAAATATTTTCGATGATATCTTCGATCCAAAGGTTTTTGTTTCGATCAATAGGTTTGCAATCATTGAGCGGAAAGTCTATCGAGAAATTGTTTTCAGTAAAACGAAACGCTTTGAGAGTTCCTTTGAATTTAGTCTCAAATTTTATTGCGTTTTCCGACCCTTTCATATGAGAGTCATAAAGAGCTCTGGCAGCCGCGAGAGTACCATGGCCACACAACTCTATCTCTGAGGTTGGGGTAAACCATCTCAAAGTAAAAGTATTTTCCGCTTGTTTTGAACCCTTAGTCCAGGCATTGGCCACAAAAGATGTTTCACTTAAATTCATTTCTGAAGCGATCTTTTGTTTAATTTCATCTGAAATGTCATCCTTTGAGCGGAAATTAAATGATTTTGTTTTTAAACTGTTTTCTAAATAATACTCACAATTCAATACTCACATCAAACTCTAAAATACAAACTGCGGCCGCATTTCCTGTAAAGGGCTCCTCATTGACCAGAAAGGCATCGATTATTCTCAAAGGGAACTCCATTTTGTCAATTGAACAAAAATCTTATATTTATTGACCGAAATTCAAGTTTAAAATAATTAGAAAAACTTAGACATAATCTAATCGATTACTACTTATCCAATAATTTTCAAGGATTTTGATATTTTTAACTGAAAATTATCTTAACTTTGAAATAACTTTTGAGAAACTTATCGATCCCTTGGGATTCCACAAAGATTAGAATTCCAATCAAGTTATTGTTCAAGTTCAATTTTTAGCTTCATCTACTTTGAATTTGATTTATTGAGATCAGAATCGACTGACACCTAAATTGTCACAAAAAAGTCTTTCAATTCAAGGCTCTCCTCATAATCACAAAATCTAGTCATTTGGGAGACAAGTATTTCATCGGATTAAGGGCTGATCTCAAGCTTTAACTGGTTATTCACTAATCAAATGCCAATTTAATTACTTTTTGTCGATATTTTAATTAAAAGAAAAGAATTTCACTTAAAATTAATAATCAATTTAATAAAAACAAGTTTTCATTGAAATAATAATCAAATAAATTGGTATATAATTTGTGGTTAAGTCAATAGAATATCAATAATTTCAATTAAAAAATGATTGGGTCTAATAATAATCAGTAAATAAAATTACCCTGTATAATCGATTATATATAGTTTATTATTTGATGAATTGAGAAAAGTTATGATTAATTGTAAAAATTTTAAAAAAATCTGTTTTCTAATGATTCGTCGTTTTTATAAACTGGAATTCATACCATTTTGAGGAATTGGTTTATAATCTGATTCTTTTGATCGAATTATCACAATTGGTCTCTCGTTTTCTCTAAAATTCAAAGAGAGTTCAATTAGTAACTTGGTATCAATTAATTTTCATCACATTTCGAGCAATTTTTCAGCAAAAGTCGGATCCTTTTCATCTGAGAGTTGAGTGCTGTCCGCAAAGAATACTTGAATGAATCGATGGATAGCCGTCGCTATGATTAGTATTCCGAGCGATGAGAACGCATAGAGAAATGGGAACAGCCAGGCCTTACGCAAGTGCTTCAAAAATCATTAACACAGTTATTAAACATTGTTTTAAAGAGTTTCCATAAATCTCAGGATTAATGATATCGAAAATAATTGAAAAATTACTTTTCATTCATTAATCAGAGAAGAAAATTCATTTAAAATGCAAAACATTTTTTTGTCTAAATTCTTATTAATGTTATCATAATTGAGTGAATGTCAACTGTTTTAAAGTTATTCAATGGCTTTTGATTTGAAGGCTTTTATTATTTTGTGTTAAATAATAGATTTAACACAAAATATCCATTTGTAAGGTGTATGACATCAACTAATTATAGCTTTTGAATGATAAGAAAAAATTCAATGAATACCTCAAATGGAAATGAAAGCGAGACTATAGTCAGAGCTGTTCCCACATTCTTAATACCGATTTCAATAGCAATTGTTCGACAGATATATTGTTTCAAACAAAATATTCGGGCGATTATATAACCCAAAGCCAAACCAATTATTGGAAGAATGAAGTCTGCGATATAAAGTCTGAGGGGAACGTCATTAAAAATGTCTGGAAATATTAATATCTCCAATGTTTGACATAAGAGTACGATCGCCAAACCAGATATGACTCCAGCCTTTAGTACGAAATTAGAAATTTTTAATTTCAAATTAATTTGAATTTTTGTGATTCACTTTACTTTTGTTATATAAGGAGTAAATTTTGGTAATTTCCAGTTAAGAAACATTCCGATCAACACTGGAATTGTGATCAGTATTAATGTGAATGACATTTGCATATAAGGGATGACAACCAAATCAGTCTCCAAACTCCTTCCGTAGAACCATATGTTGAGAGGCATCGCCACGAGAGCCACTATTGTCGCCAAAGTAGTCATCGTTATGCTGTCGGAAGAGTTAAGTTAACTAAAGTTTGTCCGAATATAATGCTATCCATACCTCAGAGAGAGATCGCCGTCACATAAATACGTGAATATATTGGAAGTGACCCCTCCTTCACATTAATTCATTAGTCTTTTGAATAGTTGAGTTAAATTATCAATAGAATTACCTGGACAACAAGCTAGGATGAGAAGGCCTGCTGAATGAAGCGGGTCCAATTTAATTGAATGAATTAATAGATAGGAAGAGAAGGGAAGTAACAGAAACTGTGCGATCAGTCCCACAATGATTCCTAAGGGTCTTCTCAAGTGATTCCAAACCTAAACACAAATATTCATTAACTTTTGATTTAAAGAAAAACTTATAACAGTTTTGAATCAATTTTAGGAATTATTTATTTGAATAATAATAATTTGATAATAAGAAAGTTATAATACCTGTTCAATTGTAACGGAACATCCCATCGCAAACATAACACAAATGAGCAGAAAGACTATGAGATAGTCATGAATTTGTTTCAAAAGTAAAGTGTTCTCCGAATTTGAAGAATCCGTAATATTTGTCGGAATCATATTCGTTGAGTTCATTGAAGAATATGTTATGTTGTCTATCAATGTTATGTTCATTTTGTTGATTGTTTTATGACCAAGATTATATTATGTTAGTGTCGAGAATTACCGACAAAGGCTTTAGCTTTCAATCCCCAAACTATTGAAAAAGTTAAAGACCTTAGACTTGAAATCATAAAAAAGTTGTGCAAAACATTCAAAAATAAATATTTCTTACAAAAGATTTCTTATAACAAAATTAATACAAATATTAAACAACTATTAAATTCAAATTAAAAATTTTTTTGTTGAAAACTTTTCCAATCAATTGGTAGAAAAAAATGAGTTTAAGAAATGAATTCTCAGTTTTATTCAGAACTGAATTCCGAACGGAATATAAAAGAGTGAAATCCAATCACAAGTTAATGACTGATTTGGACGGCAAACAGGTTTCACTTTTTATGTCGACATTGAGATAAAACTATTCAGTTCTCAAAAATTTTTAATTAAACTCTTTTTGATTATTCAAATCTAATTTTGCCTAAAAAACTACTTTCGCTTTGAAAGCATTATTTCAAGTATTTCTGTTATAAACACCGAAACGATAAATAGGGCTGACATTCATATCATTGAATGACAGGAATTTTGATTAACTTTTTGGTTAAGATTTTGAAAATCACTTAACTTTTTATGAAAATATTATCGAAAGACATGTACTATAAAAGCGAAAACAAAGTCTCTTCAAAATTTTTATTAAACAATAGAATCTATTGAATAGATGTAAATGTTTTTTATGAAAAACAAATTTCATCAAAAGTCTGCCTCCAATGGGACAAACTTTTTGCGTAAGTCATCGGAGATAACGTCTATTTCATTAAAACAGTTGAAACCCTCAGATTCTTGAGAAATACTAATGATTTCAACAGAATATACAGAAAAATTTTCCATTAATATTTGTTTCTTCCAGGAATTTTGTCAACTGGGAGTTTTCATTCAGATTTCACAAAAATTTATCAAGTTAAATTTATAAAATAAGGTAACAACTAGTGTCTAGTAAACGAATAAAGCAACAAATCACTGAAATCATAGAGAAATAGACCAATATTTTCATTATTCGACTTAATTTTTAAACTCATTTCTTAGAATTTGGGATAACCTTGAAGTGAAGCTTTATGTGAGCTCTAAGTTAAATAACCTGGTTATACCTAACTTGCATTTCAAAGAATTTATATTTGATATTCTCAGAATAGTTAATGAGTTAATAATAAATATTTTTAGAAAATACATCCTTTCTATACTTATAAACATTATGTAAATAAAATGAAAACAATAAAGAACTAGATACTTTAAAAATTACATAATGGCCTATTTAAACTTGCTCTAACTGTTAGAGTCTAAGTGAATTTCAACATAATGGTTTGAAATAATATTTAATTACAAATCAAAGGGAAATTTGAGGAATAAAATTAAACAGATCAATTTGACATTCCTATCGTTTAATGATATTATAATTATCATTATATCATATGACCCTTCATATTACCGATCAATAATTTAATGTAAGTTAAAATAAACATAAAATTTGATTATACTTACAGTTATTATTCAAACCTTCAGTTTTCAGTTTTTCCTTTCAATAAACTTTTGATTAGTTTTATTGATTCAAAACAAGAATCAAATGAAATACTTTTGAAAAGTTAATCAACTTTTAAACGAAATCCTTTCCGAATGTCATTTATAGAGAATTTATTCATATTTTTATTTTTGGAAAAAACTTCTCAAAAATTAAAATTCAAATCATTTTTTATTTATATTCATTTAAATTATTCTTATTGTTTGAACTCTAACTTTACTGTATTTGGAGCTAAAAATACTTTTGTTGTGGTTTTTATACTTTTATTCTTTTATTTTTCTTATAGTTTAATATTTATCTCTTACTAGTAATATCCCCCTATGCTTCACCATCCCCAATTTCATTGGATCTTGCAACTCGATGATGAATCATTATTAATGATTTAAATCTTGATAATTTATAACTTGTTAAAAAAACTGGATGATGATCAACGAATTTAGACTAAGTTTTGAAAAAGTGCTTTGTAACGTAGATCCTGTTATTAATAATTTATAGTGAATGCTTGTTTTCAATTTCTTGAAGATATAATAAATCTTTTTTGTTTGTATTATTGTTTACATTAATTACAATTAGTGTTAGAAAAAAATCTTTTAATATTAATTAAGTATTAAATATAAAACTTTTTTTAATTCATTCAATTCTGTAATTTTGCCAAAAATATCCCAAATCCTTGAGAAACACAAAAACCTGAGATTAATGATTAATAAACACTAATTATTAAATTTTTATTGCATTTTATTTTTGTTTTATTTAACTTTTTTAACGTTAAGTCAATTGAATCGAAGAAACTTTTTTTGTTTAGTAAATAATCGATTCGTAAATAATTACGGTTTTGTTGAGTCAGTTGAAAGCACTTCTCATTTTAACGATAATTTAAAGTTTGATCCAAATTCAAAATAATTTGTTTCCGATCCAATTATATGAGGAAAACAAATGTGTTTCACAAAAAAAAAATAATTGTCATTAATATTAATATTTGTGAAAATTTCCGAACAATTTGTTTCATATGAATTCAATTGTCATTTGTTTTGTTGGCATTGAATTCTCAATTAAAATGAATTAATTATAACTTAATTTTTGATTTAATTAGAGATAAAATCAATAAATTATTTCAATTTTATGACAGAATCGATGTTTGAAGTGATCATAACTTTTATGATTCCTCACAATTCTCGAGGCATTAGATAACTGTTTAATAGAAATCAAATATGGAATTAGTTCAATGAGATATTTTGAATGACCCGGAGCTCAAACGCCCAACATTTTCTATATTTCAACCAATGTTTCCCTTTCTATTGAAAATATGAATGGTATTCGAATTAAGCTAGATCATTTTTCGATAACCTGATGAGTGTTCTTGAAAGTAGTGTTATGTAACATAATATTAATAATTGCATTAAAAAATGATCGAGGTTACATCCAGCTTTACGTCAATGGTTAAATGAGATCAATTTCACCTTGTACAAACATTTTTAATTTGACTTTCAAATTCTGTTGGAATCAAATTCTGTGCGATTATTATCGAACTGATGACTCATATAATGATTTGATTCTAATTTAAATGATATTCTGGTCTTAATATTCGTATAATTTTCTCAAATCATTAATTATTTACTAAAATAATAAGAAGAATAACCTTCGAGTGAAGACATAGGCCTCGATATGAATGCGAAACCATTCAAATCAATTACAAAACAATTGATTAATTGTCAGACAACTTAAAACCGAATAATTATTATCCGATAATCACTTCGATTGAAATGTAAAGAATGAAAAAAATCTTCTTTTTGTTTCTCACTTAAGATTATTATAAGAATTTTGTAAGAATTCATTGAAATGTTGAATAATTTGTGGGATTTTCGGAAAATTTCTTTATTTAAATGAATTTCATATGAAATAAGACACCCATAAGAACCATAATCCGCATAACATTTACATATAATATTGGATAACATTTTAATTCTAATTAATACAGAGTTTGGGTTGAAATTGCATTTTAACCACTCATTCAATACAATATTCATTTGTCTTTTTTGAGAATTTCTATTAATAAAGAAAAAACTAATATTTGTTTTATATGAAAAAAATCATAAATTACTTGAGACCAGTACACGATGAGCAAGGTCTTTTTATTAATTACAAATTGATAAGGTTGCCTGAATTTTGATCAGGGCTTTCATTCAATGATCGCAATGAGTAATAATTATCGCAGAAGTTATACTTCACATTCATAACTGAGCAAGGTCAACAGATTGGGATCAATTATTATCAATAGTTAAGCCTAGCAAGATTAATTATCATGATCAGATTAGAAAATCTAATCAAAAAAGTTCATATGATTTCCAATTTTAAAAATAGAGAATAAAAATGAGAAGCCGTTTGTCGTTTGTCTCACTTTTAGGGGTTTTTTGTTGACAAAAGTCAATCGAAACGTTGTTTTTGAGTGACTTTTGTCTAAACAAACGGTTTTTGTGAATCATATCTGACATCAAACGAGCAAAACATGTGTCAAATGTTTTAACTCTTAATTAGAGTTACGTTTGGTTTGTCTAAAGTTAAGACTATTAACAATTCAATTGATATAACCGACAATGAGTTGTATATTTGGCCAAACATTTAACAATATTGTCCTCCAGTTTACCACCAATTACTGGACGCCATCCAATATTTTCCTTTCAGTTCTGCTCTTTTCGTGGATTGTCTTCATTTGGGACTTATATCTGTCCTCAAGACAGGTATCAAATCAATCATTAAATTAATGTTTTATTGAAATTAATGTTAATTTTGATTTCAGTACAGAATATATAAAAGTGTTTCTGAAGTACCGACAGAACTGATCGGAGTCTTAGACAATGAAACACTAATCAAAGCCAGAGATTACAACATCGATAAGACTCAGTTCGGCTTTTTTGCCTCCGTTTGGAACCAATTGCTGACAACCGTTAGAACCACTCATTTATTAATTATTTATTTATTAATAATTTTTCTCTTTTCAGATAATCTTATGGTTTGAAGCGATTCCAATGTTGTGGCGATTGTCCGGACGTTTGGTCGGAAAGTTTGGTTACGGATCGGATGCGGAAATTCTTCAGACGTTGACATTTGTTTTGGTGGGTTCTGTGATCTCAACGATAATAGACTTACCCTGGAGTCTATACAACACGTTTGTCATCGAACAGAAACACGGATTCAATAAACAGACGCCCGGTTTCTACGCAAAGGTATAAATCTATTGAATGAATAAATACCACTAATTATCTGTTTATATAAACTAAAGGATAAGTTGAAGAAGTTTGTGATAATGCAGGCAATTATCGCTCCGATACTTTCGGCCGCCATTTGGATCGTGAAAATGGGTGGCGACTACTTCTTCGTCTATTTGTGGGCCTTTTGTTTTGTAGTGACAATACTTTTGATGACAGTATACGCCGATTGGATCGCTCCTCTCTTCGACAAATTCACGCCATTACCCGACGGACAGCTCAAAGAGGAGATCGAGAAGTTGGCCGCAAGTATTGACTTTCCTCTCAAGAAGTTGTTTGTCGTCGAGGGCTCCAAACGGTCGTCTCATTCGAACGCATACTTCTATGGGTTCCACAAAAACAAACGAATAGTTCTTTTCGATACTCTTATTGAGGACTTCCATAAGAAACAGGAATCAGAAGAACAGAACAGTAATTGATTTATTGATTAATCGTTTAAATTATTTAATGATTCAATAATTGATGTCTTTTTAGATGAAAATGAAGACAAGTCTGAGAAGAAGGTCCACAAAAAGGTCGGCTGTAATAACGACGAGATATTAGCGGTTTTGGCGCATGAATTGGGTCACTGGAAGCTCAACCATATCCTTAAGAATCTGGTCATCGCTCAGACAAATCTATTGCTCTGTTTCTCAGTGTTTGCTCTTCTCTACAAAAATCAAGTCCTTTACGACGCGTTTGGTTTCCATAGGACTCAACCCGTTTTCATCGGAATATTCATTATATTTCAGTACATATTCTCGCCATACAATGAGGTGACCCTATTTTGACCCCCTTTTGACCCTTTACTCAATTAATTGATTGTTTTTATGTTAAGATTCTCTCATTTTTGATGACATGTTTGGGCCGTCGTTTCGAGTTCGGCGCCGACGCCTTCGCCAAACGCCTCAACAGAACCGCAGACTTGAGAAGTGCTTTAATAAAGTTGAGTAAAGACAACCTGGGATTCCCTCTATACGATTGGCTCTATTCGAGTTGGTATCACTCACACCCACCCCTATTGGAGCGCATCCGAGCCCTCGGAAAGATTGACTAAAATTAACAATAATTTCATTACTTTTGACAAAAAAAAGATTTTTTTTGAAACACTTTTTATTTAATGAATAAAATGAATGATTCGTTTCGAGTGTTTGAACAATCAATTGATTTGAGAGGTATTTGTTATGTCCTTAAGTGAGACACCAGTGGATCCGAAGCCCTTCTCTTGTCGTTCGGTTTCGTCGAGTTTTGACTCAAAGAGTTGTGTGGAAGCGATTCGTTCGCAAATCAATTGTGCGATTCGATCCCCTTTTGAGACAATAAAGTCTTCGTCTGAAAAGTTGAAGAGAATTACGCAAACGTTTCCCCTATAGTCACAGTCGACAACCCCTGCGCCGACATCTATGGAGTGCTTCCACGCGAGGCCAGAGCGGGGAGCGATCCGACCGTAACAGCCCTCAGGAATGGCTACTCTGATGTCGGTCTTCACCTGAAATACAAATTTATTATAAAAATAGAAACAAAAAAAATTGAGACAAAAAACCATTTGTTTTCCTCTTTTGGGAACAACTGAGTCATAGGCGGCAAACAAGTCATAACCCGCCGCCAACTTTGAGCCCCGAGTCGGCGGATAAGCGTTTTCTGTAATGCGTTCATAAAATAGCGGAACAACTGATTCACTCATCTTATGTGAAGAACTCAAACGACTCAACAAATGGTTATTAAAATTAAGTGAAGTATTGAATAATGTATTGACTGAACGCTTGTATTGTCTTTCACTCAAAAGTCTTAACACTTTTGCGCCGATCGACCGAATATTTGGCGCCATTTTCTTATACATTAATAACGTGTTTAATATCGTCGAAGACTTTGCGAAGAATTCAATTGTTTTTATACCTAAACATTGAAAACGGGTTTCAATTTATTTTTGTTTGAAAACGTAATTGACTTATAGGCTGAATGTCAGTCAAACATTTCGTCACTGCATTGAGAAGAAAGGCATAACTCTTATGGAGTTTATATTGAGTTAAGCCTTAATAATAAAGTTGAGGACTTTTGTTGACTCTGTTTTGGTTTTATTGTAAACAAAAGTTTAGGATTTGAGTTGAATTTGAATTGAAATGACCCTTAAGTTTAGGACAAATGACTTCAATTGTTATAACATTCAGTTCTGTCCTCTAATTCCCAATCGATTTGGATGTGTTTCCTCTCAAAACTTCGGAATCGGCGGTAAATTTAATCTTTAAATGTCTTAAGAATTAATTTTTTTGGTCGATAGGATCGGGAGCTCTGTTTGTGGCCGATATTGTGGACACAAACTTCGGACCTCAAGTGGAGTGCCGTCGAGTCTTTGAATGTCCTAACGATCCTCTCTATGACTTGTGTTGGAGTGAAAGGCATTCAAACATCATTTGGACGGTCACTGCCAACGGTTTCATTCAGATTTGGGACACAAACCTATCGACTAATAAACCGATTCTTGTCATCAGAGGACACGACCGGGAAATATATTCAACCAATTGGTCGCCAACTACTCCCGACTCTCAATACGTTTTGACCACTTCTTCCGACACAACCACTAAATTATGGGATGTATTGACAACACAACCAATAAATACATTTATAGGACACGAAAGGGTTGTCTATTGTGGTCAGTGGTCACCACTAATGAGGCAAACATTTGCCACAACTTCTGGTGACTCCACTCTAAAGATCTGGTCTTTAGAACAAAAGGAACCGACGCTTACAATAAGAGCCTCTTTTGGTATTAATTTAAGTTTTATTCACAAATAGTAATAAAATTTGATTTCAGGTGAAGTTCTTTCGTGTGATTGGAATAAATTCAATCAATTTATTGTCACAACGAGTGATACAAACGGTTTAATAAATATTTGGGACATAAGAACTGCAGACAACCCATTGATGACACTCTCGGGTCACACAAAAGCCATAAAATGTGTGAAATTTTCTCCAATTCATGAGACAGTAATCGGTTCCGTTTCATACGATATGACGACCCGTTTGTGGGACACGAATACAAATAACGGACTTTTATTTACATCACAACAACACAAAGAGTTTGTCTATGGATTTGATTTCAATCGACATATCGTCGACCAAATGGCCGACTGTTCGTGGGATCAATTCGTTCATATCTTCTCATATACACCACAAACACTCTCAAGAAGTCATCTCTAAAGAAGTCATTTACAAAATTTGTGTCAAAACAAAGAATTCAATGAAAAATATTTTATTTATTGAAGAAAATAACGAAATTTTGATATTATTTTGGATTCAATTTATTTTTCTGAACCGTATTTGAGGACAAAATTCAAAGAATTAACTGTCGTTACGTCCGCCACAATCAGTTGCTGTCCATCGACGAGACCCAAGTCTTTGAGAGTCTTCTTGAGGTTCGGTCGCGTCATCTCTTCAATAGAGGCAACACTTTTCATGTAAAGAGTTCTGGTTTTGCCCTCAGGAGTGACGGTCACTATTCCGGGTCCTTTCATTTGGTACTGATTGAGCAGCAGTTCGACCACGTCTTCGAGTTTGTCGTTTGGATCAAATCTAATGGTTTTTGTGGTATTGGAGCAGACAATGCAGTCGTCCTTTTTCTCGGCCGCATAAGTATAGGTATATATCCCTTCGCTGTCATTAAATATCATATAATTCTTGAGATAAGGCGCACAAGAAGTGACTATTTTGAAGGCTTCTGTCGCACAGACAGCGGCTATCACTGCATTAGTTGAGGCGACGGCGGGTATAATGTGTTTGATTACGCCCTGAGTTAGTCTGTAGTTAACGCCCTCTATATTGAACTCTTGCGCCCTTTCGAGAGACTTCTCGTAAATCCATTGCAAATGGTTTGGATCGTCGCCATCGATGGCCACGTCTTCGCCAAATGGCTTCTCTTTTGGCCACAAAAGGATTTTGACGTATTCTATGCAGTGCTCCGGTAGTCGTGGGGTGTGGGCTATCGTACAGAGAGGGTAATTGACCTGCGGTGGGAACAGATCTAATGTGCATTCAATACAAGGAGTGCCATAACCGGGAAGAATGACTCGAGCGTTGCCTTTGAAGCCTTCAGTGCCGCCATCGATGAGAGGAACCGTTGATATGACTTCTCCGGTCTCTTCATTGAGTTCCAGAAGAGTATAAACCATAGAATTAATCCAACGTCGGGCCAGTATTGAGTCCAAACCGCAGACTATTATCTGAAACTTTCGGTAAAAGTCGTGATCGAAGTCTTGAATGGCTTTATAGTGAGGCGTAACCCGACAGCCGTCCACTCGAGACATAACGAACTGCGCCGCGACCTCAGCCTTAGACCGACCGATGTCTTTGGTTCGGAACAGAAACTGTCGGTTAAGGTTTGAGACATCAATTGTGTCCATATCTATGACATCGATATTCATGAATCCCATTAACGCTAAGTCTTTGAGGAGTTCACATCCGAGACCTCCGGCGCCGATGACAAGGACTGGACACTCCTTCACCGCTTCTAAAACTTCTGGACAGCCGACAAACCCTTCGGTAACGAAAGGACCCATTCTTTCGGTGACTTTACTGACGTGTGACCAACGCTTCGATGAGTCTATTGTCGACATAATTCACAACAAATTGGATCAGAATTTCATTGAAAATACTGAAAACAAATTGTATTTCAAATGACAGCAAAAGTATCGCAAATAATGACCCAATCGTTACATCCCTTCAATTATTTGACGTCTTTTATGAATTGTCACAAACTGTGGCGCCTTTTGATGGACTTTGAATGACTTGAAAACAACTGTAAAACAACTTTAAGACAATCACTGATCACAACAATAGGACATTAGGTCATCTCTAGATGAAAATGATGGTCAGCTATAATAAACTCGTCGTTTGTTTAGATCGACACTTAGTTTTGTTTACATTATCAAGGTTATAGCAAGGTTTAATTCATTGGACATTAGGTTTGACCATCAATTTAATGATTGTGTGTTAGGGTTAAGTCAATTGAACGTTAGGTTTGACCGCAATTTTCCGCAACTCATTCAATGGAAACTTACTTTTTCTCAAATATAGACAGTTTTTGTCCAAAAATTTAACTATTTTTCCATTTTTTGTGATGCAATAAATGGCCCCGAAGGTCATCCAGGTATAGGGCGTGGCTTAATGTTATTCAATCATTAAATTATTTGTCCTATTGTTGTGCAGTACTTAAAAATCAGTGATTGTCTTAAAGTTCAGTGAAATTCCTATTAGTATTCAATTCTATTAACAAAACATTATTTTTATGAATGAACTGAAGCTCTCATTAATCGTAAAATAGATTTACTATAAAATCAATTATTAAATCATTTTTAACAAAAGTTTTTGTCAATACCTGAGAAACACAATTAATACCAAATTTAAGATCAATTAATAAAAGACAAAAAAATCTTTAATTTAATTGAAATTTATTTTTATAATTATTTTGTGATAAATGAAAAACATTTGTCTGAAACTAATTATTATTTGATTTAAAAATCTTACGTATAATACAATTGTGGAAAAAAAAGTTGAAAAAAATATTTGATTAAAATAAACAATTAGTTTCACATTTGTCTCAATTGGGCCAAACGTTTTGAGAGGTCGTCCTGTTCTGTAGAGGCGGCCGTCGCCGTACCGATAGAAGAGGTCTCTCCCGTCGGTAACTCCATATTCAACTCAAGGCTAAAGAGAGAGATAAGAGTCAATCAATTGAATCAATAAAGAGGTGATAAGTCCATACCCGGCCTCGTCTGCCACCTGTTGCATAAGAGTGTCCACTTGATTCTCGGGCGCCGTTATAGTAGTGGTCGAACTCATGGCGTTCTCCATAGTCTGTGTCTGAACGTCGAGGTCTTCAAATTGTTTCTCAAATTTATCCATAATTTGTGAAATCTTTTCCAAATTCATTGATTTCATGGCGGAGTCCATCGCTTTGACGACTCCTCCCAAAGATTGGGTCACTTTTTTGGTGGTGACCGCCGTCTGTACTCGTGAGGCGACGGCATCTATTCGGGCCGACATTCGCAAGTAATTCAAGGCCTGATTCTTCTGACGGATGGCATTCTCGGCATGAATTCGGGCGCCTTCTATGTTGCCTATGGACGGGACGGGAGAGGGGTTAAGATAATAGCTTTGATTAGGGGGTGAGAGGAGGTGTCGTACCCTTTTGGATGGCTTTCTTGCATTTAAGTTTCTCAGTCTTCTCGTCTTTCTCACACTTTCTTGAGTTTCTGTCCAACTCTTTGGCAGCAAATTTCAAATTAAACAAATGCTCTGAAAATATAAATCATTTTTTATTTCATTAGACTTTTGTTTAAATCAATTTTAAAATTAAGGCGTTTTTGGGATTTTCTTAACAAATCGTAAACAAAAACAAATCAATTGTTTTGTGACTTACTCTCCATTTTTTGTCGACAAAAATCGTATAAATAATTATAAATGAAATTCAATTAAAATATTAATGAAATAAATGTTTAAAACAAAACAATTAAATATTAAAACAGTTTATAAGCAAACGATTGAGTGTTTGAGTCATTCAATGATTTCAATTGAATTAACAAACAATTGATTGCCTGAGAGTTGTGTCATAACAGAGACTCACTTCAAAAACAACGTTACGATTGAATGAAAAGCGAAGAAAAGTATAACAAAACCTTCCAATGAATCAACAAAATAATAATTCTATTGAATTATCAAGATTGTTGCCTAGGTGAAAAGTATTTGCACTCTAATCTCTATTATGAAGTCTTACATAAGTTATAAGCGAATGAATTACTAAATAAATTAGATATTATGACCATTAACTTGATATATGTAATGATGACCTGGACATTTCCTAGATTGAATTCTTTCTGAACATAATTTCAATTAACCTAGATCCTATTTCAAAATTACGTAATTCTACTTCAAGAGAAATAAATTGAGAGCAGTTTTTGTTCATTTGCTTTGACTTTAATTGATTTCAATCAGTTTTTTGACACAAATTAAAAAAATTAAAACAATTTCTTTTATAAACAAATAGTTTTCTTCTCTTTTATTTACAAAATTTGATTAAAAATTATTGACTTTAAATAAAATCGTTATTAAAAACTCTTTATATACACAAAAATTAAGATCAAAATCACATTAATTTGAAAATTCATTAACAATTCCGATAAAAATTATTTTTAACATTCAATACATAATTCATAACAAAAATATTTATAAATCACTTCAATTTGTTCGTCAATTGAGTGAACTTTGGACTGTTGTTGAGTGAACTCAACCAAATCGGATCAAACTTAATATTTTCTGAGAGAGAAATCTCATTATTATTATTAAAATTCATTTTTGTATGTTTCGCCACTATAGGGGGCGCCGCCGAAAAGCTGACACTCCTCTGGTTTATATGCGGCCATAACTGGGGCCGACTGTAGTCAATGGCCTGACTGTTGGCTATTTGTGGCATTTGGTAACTGAAGTTAACCGTAATATTGATCGGATGTAAGACTGGAAATAAGTTGTGTTCCGCCTCTTTAGAGATATGCGGAGCAACTACTGAGGCGTCGACAGTCAGGGGCAGGTAGTAGTTCCCGGACGGGTGTAATGCGAATATGGGCACAACCATTGATCCCGTCGATGACAACGACTTATTGGAAGAGTTCGACGAATAGCCGGACGTCTCGCTCCGATGGTCACTGGCCTGAGTGGTCAGCGACGATAGGCTTGAGTTGGAAACCCTTTCGTCATCTATGGGTACATTGGATGGTGAGATCGACTTAAAGGGTTGGCCCCCCTTCTGGTCGGCTTGAAATCTGTCTTTAATTTCTTTCTTAAAGTTATATACGTTTTGGTCTGAGTTTTGATTGAAATTATTTGGCGAAACAGACGGCGAACCCGAAGACGACAGACTGATGTGCGGCGAAGACTTCGACCGTTTCGATATCGAACTGCTTTCAAGCATTTCTCGTAAATGACTCGTCACTATCGGCTTTGGGATGAATGGCTTCGTATCCATTTCGAAATCGTTTACATCCATCTTCTCATTGGCTGAAGCGGTAGAGTCTGACAGAGACGGAGACCTCACTTTAGGGATGTCATCGACTGTCGGTCCACTAATTTCTGACTCTTTTACGGATGTATTCACTATTTGAGGAAAGAATTCAATCAATTTATTGTTCCGTTTGTCAATTAATATCGAAATAAATACCCGTCTTATGAATTGTCGACATATGGTTCTGAAGGTAGTCCATCATTCGACGGCACAGACCATCACCAGTGAAGAGGCCCTCAATTTCTACGAGAAAACGTACGGCTTCTGAGAGACATTCCTGATATCCCAACCGGTATTGTCTTAGTCTTTCCTCTTCGTCCAAATTGGGAGCGTTTGAGAGCTCACATTTGGTGTCGTCTGTGCAGTACTTATGCGACTGCAAGTGTTTCATGTGTTTGATTGCCATCTCTATTATCTCAGTCTTTTCGATACGTCCTCTGCCCTGAAGTGACGACGACTACAATCGTTTAAATGCAACAATCATTCAATCGATGGTTAATTTTATTCATACCTTTTTAAGATAGGAAGTGGGGATCAGTCGACTCAGATCTGCCAAACAATTGTTCATTCGATCGCGTCTTCGCTTTTCTATAATACGGTGCGATAGCGGGTCCTAAACATTGGCTCTTAGTTTTCAATTCAATAAATACTTTTTGTTTAAACACTTACACGACTCGAAGATTTCTTGCGATTCAAATTCAAATCCTCTTCTTCTGGAGTATTAGACATCGTTTGAGTGAAGGTTATATTACTGACAAAAATAGAGGAAATAAAATATAAGTCACGTTTCGATGAGAATAGAGTCAATCGTTTCTCATTCACTCATTCTTAGCGATAGACTTATAGACAGTTGAGTTTGAATTATCGGCAAAATTGTTGCCAATATAGTGTATTTCGACCTTGGTAACACCTCTCTCTCTCTCTCTCTCTCTCTCTCTCTCTCTCTCTCTCCCTCCCTCTCTCTCTCCCAAATTCATGACACAACCATCAATAATAAATGGCTTTAATTTTACTCTTGGACTAACTCTGATTGTATTGTGTTTTAATTCTGTGGTCTTGAAAATGGGTTTCCAACAAAACTTTCATTCAATTCATTAGTTATTTACCGATCGATAGTTGAGAGCATTGGATATATTCAAGCGATTCATTCCGTAGTTTATTATTCTATTCATTGTTTTTGAATATTTTCTGCCCATAATTGGGGTGAAGTCCAGATATCTTACTCTCGTTTTGTCAGATGATTGAGAGTCAAAGAAGTTTGGATTCAATTCAAAACACGAGTCTATGAATTATGGAAATCCTTATCGAAATTATTTTGATTATATTTATTTCTTTTTAATTGTTATTCAATTGGTTTTATCCCAAAAATGGTTTCACACAAAATATTTTTTCAGGAATGGATCAAAAGTTCATTCAATGAATTCAAAAATAATTTTTGATTTTTTTTCTGATGAATTAAAACCATTAACTGAGTGATCACTGAATCAAATGTTGAGTTTAAGAGCAATTCATATGAGTTTTTGGTTAAGGAGTTGAAGAAAAAATCAAAAGAAATGCCATAAAAATGGGATTTCATTCGTCAAAACATTTATGAATTTCCAGATCTGATTATCAAAACTAAATAGATTATGGATATGGATGTGAGAGATGGGCCATTATTTGCATTTGCATACACATAGGGCGGACACACACATTGCTCTGTGTGCCAGAGCTCTGGCATCATGTCGTGTGCGCCCAAACTCGCTCACAATCTAAAGATTATTTCACTTATGAATTGTAAATATATTTTTCAAAAAATGTTTTTGGATTCAAAAAAAATTTATAAAATAGTTATAAAACATTTGAATAAAATTCTTCATTCAATGCATTAAACAATTTTATATTTTTGTGAATAAAATGATAAAAACTCATTCATTGAATTCTATATTAAATAATAAAATTAAGTTTTATATCGCTTTTCATAAAAAAAAAGGTTTTTAATGTATTTAAAAGATAATAGAAATAAAACAATAAATTGTTTTGATTTGGTATTCATTGAATGAAAACGAAGTTCTCGTTTGGAAGAGAGAAAACATTTCAAAAAACACTTTTATTTTTTCTATGATTTCTATGAATTCAAATCGAAATTTTGAATTCACTGTTGAAATGAAAGTTCATTTGAAAAGTGTTTTTCGGAGATAAGAGGAATGTGTGCATAAAATATAACAATAATGAATTAAAAACTAAAAATGTGAAAGATCACAATTCGCAGCACAGGATGAATATCTAATTCAATAGCTGTGAGCTCCACCTCACAATTGTATGGCCAGAGCACGAAATGTCCGTCTCTTGCGATTCAATTATTTCCACTTTGATTTCAAATTGAATTTTAACGTAATTTAAGGGAAAAAAACTCTTTTCTGATATTCAAAAGAAAATATTTGACTAAATGTCGAAAAAATAATTAAATAAATGATTGATTCAAATGGAAATCAATTTGAATACAATATACAAAGAGAAAAAAACTTATAATGATTAGACTTTTTATGTTAGCATTTTATGCATCTCGTGTTCAATAAATTAAATTTTTTTTTACTTATTTCTAATGTATTTATTTTGAGGTCTGAGTCCTTCAAATATCTATCAACAGGTCTATAGAAATGGTGTAATAAGTTTTGCAAATTAAAAGATCTGATTATTTTGCTCTGTTTTTATAGGATTTTAAGGATAAATAGCCTGAAAATTGTCTCTCAATTATTGAAATATTTTTAAAAACTCTTTGAAACCTTTGAGACCTGCAATCAATTGATACCATCCTTGAAAATGGTATAAAAATTGATTTATTAGTGACTATAATAATGAGATATCAATAATAGAGATCTTGAATTTGTTATTATGTTTTGCAGTCATTTTTGTTGAGTTTGAAAAACAATAATTTTATGCAAAAATAAACTGATTATCGATTAGATATTCTGATCGAAAATTTGAATTAACTTTTATTTCTTCTGTTCTTCACATTAATTACTGAATAAAATATTAGTGTTTTTCAAACACTTTGTTGTCTTATCACTGAATTGTTTATTCAATCGACTGAAAGAGTTTGTGAAATAAGAGACTAAAAAAAGTTTTCCTTTTAAGAGAAACACCAAAAATAAAGGTCTGATTTTGAGGTGAAAAGGATTTTTTCATAAATAAAAAGGTCCTATAAATCAGTTGTTATGCGAACCGAATAAATGAGACCATTATTTACATATCTATTGAAAGAGAGATTTTTTGGCAACAATTTCGATGAAATGTTTCTTAATTATGATTTTTAACTGAAAAAACTCTTCAAATCTTTGGGTTATTAAAGAAGTTTTGATGAGATTTAGTTTACGATAAGACTCACAAAATCTGATGTATTTTTTCTATAATAATATAGTTTTTGAGCTGAAATCTGAGTGAATATCCTTAAAACACATTATAATTACTACCTTTTGAGCTCATTATCGATTCATATGGAAAATCATAGACTGAACTCTGCTCTGGTATGACAATGGGTGCCACGAATTACATCAGAGCTCAGGGCTGTCAATGATTGTGTGTGACTCCAGTCATGGATTTCTTCTGTGAATTTCATAGAAATGAAAGTAAATCCGAAAAAATTCAATTAAAAACTTATTGTTATTTATTCCCATAGTTTTCAGTGAATTTTCAAGAAAATGATTGAATAAAAGACTGTTGAGTCAGTTGAGTCACTTTGAGAGCACTGGTGAGGATGACCTCAAAATATATGTCGGACAGAGACCACGCCTTAGCTCTGGCAGAGCACAGGCAGAGCAACTGATTTAGCAAAGAGTTTGATATCTGAACGAAAAAATTTATGAAATAATTGTGAATAAAATCAAATCTGTGATCACTCCTTAGAAAAGTGCCGGTACCTTTTAGAGGAGGTGTTCATTCGAATGCAATGCTCCAGAAAAACTACTGTGCATTTCGCACAGCCATAAAAAAAAATTTTCGCTCGATTTTCAATAAAATTTTTGTATAATCTCAACGTTATTTCTCACATGAGATGCGAATAAACATTATTTGAGTCAATGTTTGAGTCATTATTAAATAACTCTGAAGTCATGACTTGGAAACCAGTTATCCATAAAATTCGAGACGAGTTTCAGATCAGAGCAAAAGAAAATCTCTTCAATAGTTTGCGAAGTAATATATAACTGGATCTCCACCTGAACTTTGAGGGCCTGAGCTGAGCCTCAGATACAGTTATGCGTTAGTTTTTTGTTGTTTTTGGCATCGATTTGTTGTTTTGATAGATAAGAGCTCTGAAGAAATTTTTAACGGCACAGCCCTTAGTACAGATAACTTAGAAAATCAAAGACCTGAGTATTTTCGCCCCAAAGGAATACATCGAAACACTTTTTGAGACACTTTTTTGTGTGAGAATCGATTGATTAGTGGTTTTACTTTTGATTTGTATTATTGAGAAACAGATTATTTGCTCTAAAATTAATTCTAATCTTAAAACGAAGAAACAAATTATCTGAAAAAGTACTTTACTTTCTGGTAATTAACTTGGATGTAAATCTGCAATGAACCAGTTTCTCACACCAATTCAGTTTTTAATGGATGAATTAAAAAAGAGTGAAAAATCTATTTTATAATAAATTGATTCCTTGTTATAGACTATTAGCTAATCAAACACAAGGACTTCAAGAATAGGAAAACCACAAACAAAATGAGTTATAATTCTTTTCATTAGATATGACTTTTGTTTTACAGTTATGTTTGGAAAAAATAATTATTTGAGTCCAAGACTACAGTTATTATTCAGAAATAGTAATTATTTTCATAACTACTCGTCACAAGTCTGTAGATAAGATCTAACAGAGAGAATGTCTCCAATATTATAATTCCTGTTAATTATATTGAATTATAAAATAAATTTATATATCAATTGATTCATATCAATGGAAACAAAAGGAAAACCTCTTTTTCTTGTTAGTTGAAGGGTGTGCTCATTAGCTGATCAAATTAATGAATGAGTTTCTCTCAAAACAAAATGACCCGCATATTGGTGTTAGAGATGAAAATTCTTGGTATGTATTCCTAATTGCATAAGAATTTCGCATATTTTCATAGAAAAAGAGTGTTTTTATTCACTCAAATCAGTAAACAATAAGTTTTTTTTTCATTCAAATCAAAAATAAAAATATAAATACTTTTCTTATATTCAAATTAAGCAATAGTTTTATTGGAGATAAAAATGAGGAAAAGTGATGGAAAGGGAGAGTCATTTAGATTGAGAGTTGAGGTGAGAGCTGTTATGTTAGGTTAAAGAAAAACTAAAATCCATTCCTTTGTTTTGAGTTTTGATTCTTATAAAATTCATATAAAAAATCTGGAGATTAAAAGATTTGATTAAATAAATTGAAAGAAATATAAAGTCTTTTTTCTTTGCGGAGAGTATTACGAAAAACTACTCCACAAGAGTCAGAGCCAAACAAATGGAGGTTTAAAATACAATTTCCCAAACATTTATTGACGAGAAAGAGATTCGTTTATATGAATAATAAAAATTATAATAGCATTTGAAAAGAGAAAATAATATTATATTTTTCACATTTCAATAATTATTATAATAATCTTTTATCACAAAAATGATTATACAATGAACGATAGGAAAAACGTTTTGACTCCTATCTCTTTGGGCTCTCAAATGAGAAGTCAATGAAAGGGAAAGGTATGGCTAAAAGCCATGGATTTTATTAAACAGAATTATTCAGTAGAGAAGTGGGCAATCATTTTAAAGAGCCGTTCCATTGTATTATGAGTTTAAATGGATATATAAAGCGATCGCTTTTTTCCTTATATTGTTTTCTGAGCTTTTCTTCAAATGAAAAATTCAATTCATTGTAATATACGATGAGATAACTGTTGCTTAAGATAGGGGTCCAGATTTAGGTCATCAAAGTAGCGCTGGTGGGGATGCCTAATGCCTGAGTGCTTGTCCGCATCAATGCTTTAAGAGCTGAGCCTCGCCCGCAATCATGGGATGGGTGCTGGCAGTCGACTGATCTCCACTATCTCTCAAATAGTGAGGCACACGCGTCCATCAGCCAAATAACAGGCTCTGCAAACATAACCTGTGCTCTACATATGAGGTTCAGATGAATTCCACTGATTATCCATTGAAACGGTTTATTTGGTTATATAAATATCACTCTTATATATTATACACACATTTTTGAATATTATTATAATTTTAAGCGAAAGAGAATTATATCTCTTCAGGAAAATGAATTTAATGAAAGGGAGGGACGGGTTGTGGGAATCGTTTACTGTCTCTCTCCAGCTTTTTCGTGAATAACGAGCGTCTAATTCAATGCCCACTCATTTTCTTCACTACTTTTTCGTTAATAATTTCTTTTCCGAAAAAAATAGATTTGTTTCCAAAGTGTGAGAGAAATAAAAATATATTTTACTCCGAATTCACGGATGAAATGAAATTTCGTGACAAAAGATTTTTCACTTATTATATTTAAACCAGTGAACTATATTTTGAATCTTGCAATAAATGTTCTGTAGAGATTTTTTTGCCTAGATAATTGTTGCAAAGGCTAATCAAATTCCAAAAGCATAGCAATCGATAATTATTTGTCGATTAAATGTTAATAAAAATAAATTTTTGAAAAAAATCAATCAAATCGAGGAATAGGAACAGAATAGGAACACCACATAATTAGACGTAAAAAATCTGAGGAATAACCGGAAAAAAACTTTACTATTTGTAAGTCTTTGGAGTTTTGTTCTGTTCCTCCAATACTCTAAGGATAATATCCATCATTAGTTTGGAATTAATAGACGGGAAGGGATGGTCAGACCTCGTATTGAGACGATTGTGAGTGAAATCTGATTGAACTGAAATCGAAACTTATCAGTGGGTCAGAGCTCTGATCAAACTTTTTATATTGAACACAGATTTTGATCATTTGATCATATTTTCTGATCTATCGAATGAAAAAACCTTCAGCTAATACCTGTCCTTAAGGGTCCCTAATCTTTGGATATCCTGATCATCACTGATGTGATTCCAAAACAGAAATTGCGATATAAGTTACGAAACAATAGGGTTTGGAAACTGAAGTAAAAAATAAGAAAATATTTTTCTCTTCGAAACAATAATTACACGACTATTAACGCAACAGTTATAACAGTTATATAACATATGTTATCAAATCGAGTGCATCGACAGGTTCTGCGGTGAGAGCGCTTTGGCAGTAGGGCTGGCAATAGGGCCAACAGATCAGAAGCTATTTCACGATTTTCGAATTTTCCAGGAGCACAGGTAGGCTAACAGCTACTAAATGTTCTATTGAAAGCTGGATCGTGACCAGGAAGATGATCGATGAAAAAAGGCTCTGCCTGTGCACTGCTCTGCACACTTGCCAGCGATTGTTGGCTTCTGTTGGCAGTAAAAGGGAAGGGAAGGGCTTTTTGAAGTCAATGCTTCACTTTTTTCTTGTTTTGATTATTGAAACCGAAAAAAATCAATCGTTTAAAGAAAGAGACCATAAGAGGGGAGAGAGAGAGAGAGAGAGAGAGAGAGAGAGAGAGAGAGAGAGAGAGAGAGAATATCCAAGTTCTTAAATGAGTTATAAATTATAATTTAAGATAGAGATGAGTGAATTTTCTGAAATCCAGGTAAATTGAGTGATAATTTGAGCCATAAATCACTGATTAATTTATAGGTTTTTAAAATTTTCATTAAAGATATTATTTGAGAGGAAAACGCGTTTTCTCTTCTGATAAATGACTTTTTGTCAGACTTTCGGAGCAATAAAAACTGTTTTATGTTCTGTGGTCTCAACGAAAGCAAAATTTTTCGAAAATTTGTGATAAAATCTTCAAATTTAAACTCTTTTTCTCCTCGAATATAATTAAACTATTTATTAAGGCATGACTTTTGCGATTTACTTAAAATTTTAATTGTTTTCTCCGGTAATAAAAAAGTCTAAAATTGTATTTAAATCGATTTAAGTGATAATCAAAATCTTTTGATAAGAATATCAAACTTTTAGTTTAAAATCTGTTTTATTTCCTCAAAAAAGATGTTTTAGTTTCGGAATACATTTTTCTCGACAAAAGATTTTTTGATTTTTTCCAAACAATTTGAGAGAAAAAGAGGGCTTAAACTCAATAACTAATTAAAACGAAAGATAACTATCGTTTGAATTGAATGTTAAGATAATTAACAAATGTTTGACTCATTTATTTGATCGCTTAATACAAGACTTCGTTATTATTTGTGTTATTCTTATGAATCGCGAAATGGTTTTCAGAAATAATTGCATTCCTTTTGAAAGAAGTTTTTATTTCTTCACTAAGTTTTGCAAAACAAATGAATAAATCAGTTCTTGATTTTTGTATTCATTAACTGTTTTTCTGTAATATATTTTTTGCGTCAATTTTTTTCTCTGAATAACAAACAAATAAATTATTGATTATAATAACGATTAAAATATAAATCAAAGTAAAGCCATAGAGAATTGAGACGACCGTTAAGAATAAAATTAATTTAATTTGGGTTTTGGATAATTAGTTGAGGTATTCAACGAACGAAACAATTGTTTCATTAGTTTCTCTCTTCAATAATAATAATAATAATGAGTTTTGAAATTATTTTTATTGAAAGTAATTTCGATTTCAATATCAAGTGTCTGAAGAAAGTATTAAAAAAATGTTTTAAAATTCATTTCAATCTCTAGACTGAAAACTATCTGTAAATAATAAAATTAATTATCTATTTTTCAAGTCTATTGAAAAAAATGAATTGAAAAAAAAGTGAAAGGAATTCAAATCACAATTGATTTTAACGTATGGATTGAATCAAATATTAAAAAACTATTTTATTGAACAAACCGTTCATTTTTCAAGTGTAGAGCGAATTGGAAATAATCTTCAAAAGTATTAAAACGAAATATACTATTGTTTATTGAGTTCATCAAAAATAATGAGAAACTGGTTAATCAAAAAAGACTTTTGTGTGAAATGAATTTGTTTTGCAAAGAATTGGAGACAAACTTTTGAATCAATCACTTATTGCTCAATCGATATACTCCTAGAAATCAAAGGAATAAATCTCTTGAAGTCATTATAAATCACTTTTTGTCTGATTATTATTTGAATTTTTGAAATGAATTACAACTTGCGATTCACTCACAAAATATATATCTTTTAAGAAAATTATTTTACTCTTCGTTTTTGCAAAAAAATTAATCATCGAATTGATTCGCGATGTGAGACCTCGAATGCAAAGATGAGTTTGTAATATATTTTTTCATGAAACTTAATTTCTGATAGATTGCAGATAAGGCAGAGAGAGAGAGAGAGAGAGAGAGAGAGAGAGAGAGAGAGAGAGAGAGAACCTGTCGTCAAAATAGACTGTAATTCAAGAGAATATTCTTTTCAATTAGATTTTGAAATAAAGTAAAACAGAATTTTGGGCTAAAAATAAGGCTCAGAATCGACTGGAGATCAAAATAAACTCAATTTTCAATTTATTATCCTGTGCTGAGAGTGAAGTAAATTGAAATTTCTTATGGGGTCTCAATTTGAAAGAAATTAGACAAATAAATGTTCTTGACTTGAAATGTTGCTTGCTATATAAACACCTTGGTATCTTTGCCTGAGTCAATTATTGGTATCTTGCTCAAATTGGTTTTCTTGGAAGAAACCAATTGGACTTCAATTTCAAAATAGATGTTTAAGTTTTGAAAAGTTTACTTCCAATCACTGGTTAAAAGGGAATGTCTATTGAAATAGACGTCCATTAAGTCCTTTGACAGTCGTTATTGTCCTGAACTGATGGCCAGCAGTAATGGGGATGCGATTGCATGGAAAGGCTCAGCACAACAACTGCCAGTCCTCTCAACAGATCAATAAGTTTTGTGTTTGACTTCAAGAGTGAGAGAAGAAAGAGATTACAAAATAGTATCGAAATGTGTGAACAAAAATCCGGTGATAAACAAGTCTTTGCACGATATACGATATTTTTTACTCTTACTCATTTATTTGCCAGATCCTGTGCTGTTCAATTAAAAAGCCTTGCTGATTTGCTCTTTAATTGCTCAGTCATTACTTATTTTTGGTTGCTGTTGACATAAGCCATTAATTGTTTAACATGGTCAATGTTTGCTCTGCTAGAAAAAGCATTAGTGAAACAACTTGGTGATTTCCTTTAGTAAATTTTGGGATACGTTCAAGGTATTACTCAAGGTTATAAATTGAAGCATACAGGATATTAAACTAGATAAATTAAAAGTTATTTTTAGATTTGAGTTTTATATTTCAAATTATCGTTGATTGCGAAGAAAACTTCCATCTTTTTTAAAATTGTAACTTGATAACTTATGATTATCTTGGTTATTCATATCATTAGAGATAATTGCCTGACTTTTTTTCAGCCATTGAATCCAATGATTAGTTTATATTTTTTTTAATTTTTTGTTTATCCCTTTCATCGGATCAGTGTTTCTGAGATGAAAAGGACATTGTTATCAAGCAGAAAATTATTTATGACCTTGCCTCTTCTGTCCACCCATCTGTTATGCTGTTCCTGTCTTTAATATTAGTTTTGGTGAAAAATGAGAGCAATTTCTCACAATTTTCTCCAAATGTTAGCCATATTTCAGAAAACCGAAGAAGAATTGAATCCATTCTTTTCGTGTGAATTCAAACTGAAAAAAAGTTCGATAAAAATTGATCCTACTTCAAAATTCTCGATCAAGAAACTCATTTATTCAATTACTGTTCAGTTCTATATTGAATTGATTCAATTTTCTATAGCCTTTCCCCTAATCTGTTGCGAAATAACTGCTTTGGATATAAATGGCAACAATTTTATTGTTCGTCTCGTAATACGCCCTTCAAATCAGTAGAAAAATTGAATTAACTTGGTAAATGATCGCTGAATTTATTATTACAGTGATGTAATTGAAATATTAGCTAGGTATTTGTTGTATTTTTTTCAGGAATTTCATGAATTCTTGCTAAATGACAGAAAATATTGTTATTTATTGAAATAATTTCCACATATTTTTGTTGACCGCAAAAAAAATGTGAAAACACATCAAATACTGCCCACATCTCCGGCACTGAATAAAATACTATTGACTAAAAAAATTCAATAAAAATAAAGTTAAATAACTCAGAAAACCTCTCCATAATAATTCCTTTGGCATTGGCTCTGAGCCTTTCCCTCCCCTATCCATCCCTTTCTCTCTCTTGAGTCAAATGATCATAAATTCAGGTCATTATTGGTTTTGAGAGAAGAAAACCATTGATAACTTCGTCTCTAATGCCATTGGAAAGGGAGGGAAAGTGTAGTCAAAAAATCTAATTATATTCGCCATAAATAACCATAAAATCCATGAAATGATTTATATCTGGGATAATAAGAAAGCACTTTAACTTCTATGGTGTGCTACGAACTGTTCCAATTCAAACAAATATAAACAAGTCCATTTTAATTTGATGGGTAAATAAAACAGATTTCCAAGATTAATTACCCCTTCAATTAGAGTACAGAATATTCTGTATAATATCTTAAATGACTTATTATTTGTTTATATTCCTGATCTACTTATTTGATGTTTAAATATCAATTTATCTTGTCAATGTTTGTTTATTTGATCTTGATTAAGGTTTTCTTTTTGAAAGCATTTTCCTGGATAACAATGAAAAGATCAGAATTACAACTAAAAACATGTTTTAAATTGAAAAGCATTTCATGTTTTGGATGTTATTTAATATCTTTTGAATTTGTTTTTCCTATTCTTCACTCATCTTAAAAGGCACTCAATTTTGAGTTTTTGTAGTTTTTTTTTGAGAAACCGTTATTCAGAAAATGATCTATCATTTGGTTTATTGAAATATCTTCAAAGATATCTAAGTTTGGGACTTAAATGATTCCGAGCATTGAATTTCAATATATTTTAGTTTATGATATCGATTTTAAAGGAGAAATGTTATTATATCTGATATCTTGCTCTTCTGTTTCGATGACTTTTATGCTTGGATTCAATGTTTTTATTTTTGTTTTCCGTAATATTTTTCTGTTCGGATACATTTTCTTTAAGAAACATCGAGTAGATTGTCTTTTTTTGTCCAAGATTACATTCATTTAATGTAATAAAAGTTATGAAACATGTTTTGCTTCGATGAGTTTTGTTACAATAAAAGTGATTTTTATCTAATTATTTGGTCTTTTAATCTGATTAGAGATTTGATATCAAAACGTCTTTTGTCTCTTTCGATGGAAATTTAATTAAAGATAGTTTTAATTGTCAGAACATTTATCCGGATTAGATATTGCATGTTGATTTTTAAATAATAATTGATGTTGCCATGGTAAAATATATTCATTATATTCTATTCCGAAAGAAATCTCAAATGATTCATAAATTTAATCATCGATTTCTTCATTCATGAAAATAATATGCTCTTGTTTAATTCCAATTAATGTTTGTTGGGAAAATAATTGATTTTTACTAGGTACTTTAATTATTTAAGCTTAATCAATGTTTTTGCATCATTTCGTTAATAATTGAGTATTTGTTTTTCGAATCTATATTTTCATATAAAAAATGATAGAAAATTATTTTCAATTCAGAAATATTTATACAGAATTCCATTTAATATCTATTTTTCTATCATTTCCTCAAAAAAAAACATTTTACTCATAAATATAACTCAGAATAAGTCCTCAAATGTTATCAAAACAAATGGGAATTCATGTCTGAAATCTTGAGCTCAGGATTTGAAACAAATATATCAAATATTGAAATTGAAGTATAGTTTCCGTTCGAAAGGACGGGTAAACTAAACAACTAATGAATAATCAATACTTGAAATCAAAATATATTTCATACGATTTTCTCTGAGAAAACTGTAAATACTTTTGAAAAAAGTCATTCAATACATTGTTTTGAAAAAAATGTAATTTACTTTTTAATAATAAAATCCATTCAAAAAAAATTCAATTTAACATCAGTTGAAAATCCAATTAGCTAAGAGTGGGTGTCCCACGTTCTCTTGTACAAATTGATCTAGAGGAAATTTTCAATTTTATTCGCTATAAAATTTCATTATAAATAATATAATTTGTACTAAAATAGAATTTTTCAATCATATTTTTTAGCTAGATTGAAATATCATTTAAGTTACCGATCTAGTCGGAAAAAAGTAGCTCGATCAATTTTGCATTTCGTGTTGTCTCTACGGAATTAGTCAGTCAGACATTGGAAGTCCTAATCAGAGATAATTGTCTTAAATGTTTCATTTGAAACACTCTTTTTATCAAATGAGGAGCCGTTCGTTGGGTCGAATCCGAGCACAGAATTAATAAATAAAACCATTAATTGATTGGAAGTCTTGGCACACATTCACACGAATCGGAGTAAAAAACTAAAAATAACTGTTCTTTGAAAGTCGTAATCAAATTTATTGTAGACTAAACTCACCGGAGATGTCGTGAATTTGTTTTTCAAAATCAATTGACTCCCAAAAGAGGCATTCAATTCAATTAAAAACCCTTAGTATTGACGCACAGAATATTCTGTGCATTTTTATTCTTCAAAGAATTTTGTATTTTATTCAATAAAAACCCGAGTTTAAATTTGTACCTGTTGATTCATCCTTAAGGAAAACCTCTTACAAGCGTACCTTGCAATTAATTTGTTATTGACATTAAAATTCGCAGCTTGTTTTCAATAAAAAGATTAAATTGGTTTTTCATGTTATCTCTCAATTTTTAATTAAATTATTTTTTAACTCGAATTCAAATTCTGTGCAAAACAAACAAATAATTGCATTAAAAATGAGTCATAATTTTTCTACTAAAACTAATATTCAATTATTAAAAACATTTTAATTAGTGAACAATCATTTCTGTTTTCATCGTTAAATTAATTAAAACTCCATTTTATCGCTTAAACTAATTACTAGATGAGAGTTTGGGAGAGAGAGGGAGAGAGAGGGAGAGAGAGAGAGAGAGAGAGAGCGGGAGAGAGAGAGCGAGAGAGAGAGAGCGAGAGAGAGCGAGAGAGAGAGAGAGAGAGAGCAAAAGAAAATTCATTTTCAAAGGAAATTATAGCAAAACATTAATGAGTTTTCTCTGAACTCCTCCACTGAAGGCAAATATTTTGTAAATCGATAGTTGAGAGCCTATCAGTGCTGAGTCCATACCCTGAGCACAAGTTACTGAATATCCGGAATATTAAGAGAGAATTCCTGTGACTAACGATTTTTTAGGTATTTATATGAAACAAAGGCTTTGATTGGAGTAAACATTAAAATCAAATCAATTTTGTATTAGATTTCAGTCAAATAGTTAAGAAAACAACGGATCGAAAGTCAAATATTTTCTATTCTTAAGAGGAATATCATGTGAAGAGTTTTGTGCGAAAAATCGAGTAATCGCTCTATCGATGAGACTAATAGACCTCAACCTATGCACTCACGCAACTGATTAACTGTGCAAGGTCATTTTTATTCAATAAAAAGTATCAACATGGCATACGTTACCTTGACATCAAGTGATTGAACTGTCACCAAAAATAATGATCATAGTTAATTTTTTGTGACAAAGAATGAAAGGATGAATTCCTTGAGTCATTCTCAATAATCCGTTGATAATTAGGAAGACGTCGGTCCCCAAAAATAAGTGCAAATCCTTTCTGAAAAGTTGTCAGGATTAAAGTGTGGGTTGAAATGAGCTAGACAGGTAATACTGAAAATTAAGCTAGATCGATTTCTTTAGTTTGCGTGGGCAGGTTATCTTGTTAACTTGACAAATATTCATTGAAAAAATTGTTATCAATTTTTATACGTTTTTTTCTTCTCATTTAATTCCAGACATGGCCAAGCTCGGCTGGCTCAGGGGGGAGGGGTAATAGGAGGGGGTATTTTTGGCTTCGACCTAAGGGGGGGTATTAGGAGGGGGTATTTTTCAAAACTTGCCAAAGCTATTTCCAAGATGGCGTCTAAAACACGAAAAATGGACGTTTTCGAGCTATTTTCGGTCTAAATTCGATGTTTTCGACTAAATTATGCTTAAATTGTCCTAAATTTGGTTTAAATCCAGTTTTTTCGGCTAAATTACCAAAAAAATGGCGGAAAAAATGGCCGCCGCGCTTTGCGCGGCCGCCATTTTACCATTTTTTCGCCTCGACCTCAGGGGGGGGGGTATTTTCAGAATTATTTTTGTTAGGGGGGTAAAAGGGCTATACCCCCCCCCCTTGGCCATGTCTGGTTAAATGTTATTTGAATAAAAAATAAAATGCATTAAACCCAATGAAAATAGAGTTTGAGTTTCACAGAAGAGGATTGATGTGTCACATGATGTGTGGGCTCCGGTATATCCTCTCAAAGGAGCAAAAAGAGATTCTATCGGTAATTCATTTTTTGAAACAAAAACCAACGCAAGTAATGAATGAATTAAGACTTCGCATACAAAACACAATTCCTATTATTTATTCATAATATGATTAATACCTTCGCAGAGGAAATGACAAATAATTTGCTATTATTTATAGCGGACAACAAATTTGAATTTTATTGAACCGCAGAAAACAATTCAATGGTATATTGTGTCGACTATTGTGTGGATTCTGTGATTAATAGCACTCAATATTACGATACAATTGTTTTCGAAAAATAGCGAATCTGTTGAAAACCCACGTTTTTTGGTCTTGTTTTTAGAGTTTATATTTTTCGTCAAATTTCTATCAAAAACGATCGAATTCTTACGTGATTTCAATTTTTTGCCCAAATTTTTTGATTCAAACCCTAAAATCTTGTGAATCGATCGGTATTTTACAAAAGTTTTACTTTATTTTTGTTATTTTCTATTGAATTATTGACAATTGAAAAATAAAAATTCAAGCTGACCAAGTTTGTTTTGATTCTCAGGCTATTTGAGTTTTGTGCCAAATACATTTTTCTCTCATAAATCTATAAAATTGAGATATTTTTGCATCATTTTTACCCCACTTTTTAAGGCAACTCATTTGTTATCGGAATTCAAAATATTTCTAAAATTTATTTCTTTTTATAACTTTAAGTGAAATTCAACGAAATGACTGAAAACATGGAAATTAATATTTTCATTATTTTTAACATCAAATCCTAAATACTTCAAATAATTCCGACTTTTGTCTAATAACTCATAAATTTATTGAAACAATTGTTTGGACACAGAATTTGTCGAACGAAATGAAGTTTTAGTCTGAAAACCAATATTTTTTTCTACAAAAACTATCGGCAAAAACAATAAAAATTTTGGGAACAGTTGTGTGTCTTTTGATTGAGAGACAAGAAAAACAGTTTTTGTGTTATGTTTTGCCAATCCTTTGGATTAAAGAAAAAAAAATATTATATGAAACAAAAAAGTCTAAAATTTTTCAATAAATAATTTTTTAAACTATCCTAAAATCCATGGCTTTTAATCTAAAATACGATATAAGTGCAACGAATTCTGTGCCATATCCGTGACATTTAGCGAATGGAAAAAGCGATGAACTCTTGTATTTCCATTTATTATTAGATTTTGTTATTCATTAAATATGTTTTGCATTCATTTCTATTTTTTTATTTATTGAGTTTCGCAACCCTTAGAGTTGATGTCATTTCTGCTCGTTTACAATGAAGACCTTTCACAATCATGACAAATAGATTGAGCCATACAAATTACCTAGTTACCGTTCACAACGAATAATTTTATTTGAATAGAGTCAATTCAATAGAAATTTATATTGTAATTCCTGTTACGAAGCAATCAAAATTGAATTTAATATGATTAGCTAGATTTATTGCTAATGAAATGCCCTGAAAACATTTGACTAAGCTTGACTATTTCCACGTGAAATTAGATTCGCATTTTCTGTCCTTGCCAATTTATTCGCATTGTATTAAAAGTGTGAGCCTCGGGTGAATTTTATTTTCGCTGCACTCAAACTATATTTTATCGAAAGTATAATAAAAATTTTGTCACATTTTGTCTAATCTTAACATTTGTCCAAAAAATATGTCATTAGCTGACGGCACAGAAAACATCTCCAGAGTTAGTCCAGAGCTCTGGTATCATAACTATTATTATTGGACATATCATATCTCTATTGGATGTGAACTTCGAGTTTTATTAGCGATTGTTTTGTTGGTTTACATTATATTTATATAAGACTGGAGTCATGGATGAGTTGCTGTCAGTTTGGCTAAAATTATGAGCGAATACGTGACCCAAATATTAAACAAAACACTATTAAAGTGGCGAAAGTCTATCAAATATTTTCTAATGACTTCCAACTGATGTTACAAAACAACAAACGGAACATTACTATCGATTGACTCCAATGAAAGGGAAAGCCTTTTGTCTTACGTTTAATTCTGGCTCTCTTTCGACATAATATTTATTCTGATTCACAAAATTTAAGTGAATTTTGAGACATTATTTTCAAAGTTAGGAAAAGGGGATCGGAATCTCTTTCGTAATAAATGTAAAGATATGTCATTTCTTACGAAAAGTACTCAATTTCGTCGAGTCTAAGGAAATGTCATTATTTTGAAGACATCTTTCGACACACTATTTGAAACTCTTTTTAAAACCTTTACATAATTGACTCAATTTTGGCTCAACTATTAAAATATATTTGAATTATTATTATTAATATTTGAAAATCTGTCGTAAAATTTGAATTTTAAAAAACTTTTTCAGAATAAATATTGAAAAACATATCAAGACTTCATTAGATGTGAATATGATATTAACGATGCTTTAAATTTTAAGACTATCATCATCTTGGAAAATTTTTCCTGACAGAGAATACTTGATTAGAAACTTTCGTTTTATATCTCCTTTGGATCGATATTATTGTCGCAAATTTCCATAAATTCTCAAAAATATATTCCCAGAAAACAGTCATTGGATTTGAAAAATATTTATAAAACATTAAATGCTTTCAACGATTTTGTAAAAAATAATACAATTTTTATTCAAACTTTTCGTATAAAACTGTAGGTCTTGAAGGCTATAAATGTAAGAAAAATGTTAAACAAAAGTGTTTTGGAAATTGATTATATTCTGTGCAAAAAACTATTTGGTTGTCATCTTATCTATAATTGATTTGAGTATCGGATCTAAACTAATATTCAAACAATTATTCGATAAATAAATATTATTTTTATTGTTTTCTCTAATGTTTTCACTCATTAAATGAGACAAACATTGAATGGAAAGTAAATATTAGGACTAATTTAGATGAAAGTCAATTACAATAGACTAAAATATTACCTAATATTCAGGTCCTGGTATCGATTTTTCACTCAGGGGTTGAACAAAAAACTCTATTTTTGAACTAAAATATCAAAAATTGATCCAAACTTTACTTAACTTAAGACCTTTTCGGTGACGATTCACAGCAAAGAAGAAAAATTGTGAGAAAAAGTCCATTGGGTTTACATTTTTGTTGAATGGAGTGGATGTGCGATAAATACAAGGCTTTTAGTTTTTCATCGGATTATTAGAATTA
Source organism: Tectocepheus velatus (assembly GCA_034700625.1). NCBI lineage: Eukaryota > Metazoa > Arthropoda > Arachnida > Sarcoptiformes > Tectocepheidae > Tectocepheus > Tectocepheus velatus. The sequence goes on from JAQIXV010000247.1 coordinate 52,467, forward strand.
TTGGAAATCAAATAATTAATGGATAAGTTTTTTGTGTTCAGTCATTCAAATGGACTGAAATTTCTTTCAGAAACTTATCGGAAGAAAAAACAAATCTCTGGAGAAATACTTTTTTAGTTTTGTTTTGCGATAAGTTTAATGTGTTTAATATCGGATCAATTTGTGAGTCCTTTCAATTCATTACGTCCTGAGCTCTGCATCATTTCATATTTTAGATAAATTTTGAATACCAGTGCGGGTCTGAGGCCTCTATTTCACAATGTTTTGCACATTAATTCTGAGACTGGGTTAATTAATTTTGAAAAGTGAGCAAATTCATAAATGTGAAAGCTAAATATAAAGATGAAAACAATAAACTTTTAATTAAACAAAAAAAATTTCAAAAGTTAATAAATTGCCGAAAGATATGAACCAAATCGATGTTTCCTAAAATAATTTTAATTGAATAATTACTATGACGTTGTTTGAAATTTTAGCTTGATAATTTAATTATGAGTAGAAAATAAAAATTCGAAATTTGTAATTACATCGATCGATATCCAGGCAAAATTATTTGTCACCAAATATTGATTGAATTCCAAATTCAGTGAAAAGTTTGGAAACAAATTAAACGGAAAACAGAAACTTAATGATTGATTAAAGCAATAAAAGTCACAAAAGAGAGTCACTTTAAATGGCTGTCAGGTCCCGGAAAACACATTAAAGATTTTGAATAATCATTTGAAACTGAGCCAGGGACATTTGCAAAGTGATCCCACGTGATTTATACTCTTTCCTCACTTAAATCTCTAGATAAATTGTCTAGATCGATTCAGAGAAATCAAAGTAATCTTCGAAATTCATTTCAAATCCTTTTATCTAAGTCATGAAAAATAGAAACTTGGTGATGGTCTCTCTCTCTCTCTCTCTCTCTCTCTCTCTCTCTCTCTCTCTCTCTCTCTCTCTCTCTCTCTTAACTCATTTTTCTCACTCAAGAATTGGATTTGAATGGCATTTATGACTGCAAAGAGACTGCATATTATTTCAGTGTTTTTGTGAATCAGAGTATTCTCTGTATAAGTGATCAATCTTTGAGTCGTTTATGTTTAATAAGAGTATGTCTTATAAGCGGTTAAACAGAGTCTGAGTCACGTAATGCAAAACGAATGGATTATTTAGAAAAATGTTATTTCAATCAAATTATTGTAATATATTTCTACTTAAGATTTTTGTTCCTCGATATGAATATTCAAATAACTCACGTATTCTCTGCTCTAATAGACTCGAGACTACATATACTCACAAAATGAAACAAAATTATAGATTTGTAAACAGATTCTGTATTCTTCTAAAGCATTTTATTTATTCCTCTGGAGTTCAGACAAATATCGCTATAATCTTATTATTCTGAGCCTTATTTAAGAAGAAAACAGTCTGAGTCTGACTGTGTTTATCACCTCTTATTCTCTTCGGGAAAAAATAAAAACTATTTTTAGTTATCAGACAATTGTCTCAATTGATTAATATTTTTCTTTTCATTTGAGGAAAAAACTCAGAATTTAGGAAAACAATTGGATTTTTCAATTGGTTTCCGAAAAAAATAAAATAAAAATAAAAAATAATAAATGAATTGAAGTTTTGAATCAAAAACGATATTTCGCGGAAAGAAATAAAACTCTTTTAAAGAGAAGATAATTGAATTGGATTTTGAAAACTGAAGGCAATTGTGAAGCGATGATATGGTTATGGCTTAATATATATCCGACAATAATTTGGTTTTCAATTTAAAACTCGGGTTTGAAATTAGTTTTCCCACAAAATCCGGGGTTTAAGTGAAAGCCAATGGTTTTGTTCAAAAAATTTGAGATACAATTATCAAAGACTCAAATAAATTGGGTATTACACGAAAACAAATTTGATCAAGATTATATTCTAAATTCTAATTTTACTGTAGTATTGGATTAAAATTACAAAATTTCAAAAAATTAAAGCACAGAATAGATAAATGGGTCAAAATGTTTACTAAAATTAACTGAAATCCCCAGTGAATTGACTCTAAGATTAATTAGAGTTTGAGAATATACAAGAGCAAAGAAGAGCATAGAAGAACAAGATCATCTTTAATTGAAGACCAGAATATTTATGGAAATGTGAAAACTCCCCAAAGAATAGCGACTAATAACTAAGTTTTGATATACCACACAAAGAATCTAAGGATATCTCTTGACTGACATCAATGGATGCCTTATGTGAGCACAACCTCTAATGAATTGGTCATCAATCCGATGAACTAATGGCTTCAAAAAGTTCAATAAAACTGGAGTTCAGATCACGACCTGAGTGTCGATCCTATGCTTCTAAAGAGACTAATGTTTTAGGGATTGAATTATTGATGACTTGAGTTAAAGAGAAAGACATAAAAAGTTTTGTCCTTACATTTTGTATGTCCTCTTATATTGTGTTAAATGATGGGAACAACACATCAAATGATTGATAAAAAGGACAATGAATTCGATGGTCTGACAGAAGACAGAAAAAATGTCAAAAGAATTCAAATGAATGAACGGTTTGTCCGCAAAGAATGGCATCCCTTTCAGACACAATAGGAGTTAATCTCCTCCAGTATTCTCTCCATAGCTGTGGAACAGATATGTTTGGAGCACAGCTTCACAACAGAATTCAATTCAATGACATATTCTTCAACACAAAAGACAATTGTTATTAAGTAATAGAAAAAGGAAATCATTGAATACAAGTCTTATGTTTTATAACAACTGTTTCGTCGATTCGACAAAAACTTAATCGCATTTCAAAGAAATATTTAACAAAAAGTTACAAAAGAAATGTTATTTCACTCAAAATAGGCTCAAAATTCAATTAATTAAAACATTTTTATACTATTCTATGAAAATACTGAAACAAAATCAAAATAAAAGTCTAATTATAATTAATTCCAATATTTATAAATCTAAGGCCTTGAGGTCAGCCTTGAGGTCAGCCTTGAGGTCAGCCTTTAGTTTTCGGTATCGCAATAAGTGCTGCAGTCGTTCAGTGTTTTCAAGAGATGAGACATCGCTTTCCCGAGTGTTAAGTACTTCTCATTTATAACCATTTGTCGAAAGTTATCCAAACGTATGGCTCTAATAAAGTCTTTATACAAATGAATATTAAATTTTAATTTCGTGTCTTTCGAGGTCTCAATCAATATTCTGATCACTTTTACGGCATTTATCTTAACTTTGAATTCATGTTTGAATTGTTCATCGGTCAGACATTTGGCCAAAAGTTCAATAATTCCGGACTTTTTCTGAAGCTCTTCCGTTCCGTTTGGAGAGAAACAGATGTTATGCAAAGCAGTTATCGTTATCTTAAAGAACCGTTTGTCCAAAGATTGGAGTAAAACAAAAGAGTCGATCCATTGAGGAATGTCTTCACCCGAATAGTCGTTACATTGGAAGACATTAACACAAATACCGGAAATCGTTTGAATAAGTTTGGGATCAATACGAGTCTCAGTATTGGGACAACTGTTCATCAAATCATTGATATAATCGTTGAAAATGTTTCGAAGAGAAGACATAAAGTCTTTGAAGACCTCTTCGTTTTCCATAAACGAAATGACAGTTCTCTGGTTATTACTCGAACTCATAATTAGATCCAAAGATGTCTTCAAATAATGTCTCAATTGATCCAATTCTTCATTTTCTCTGTTGTTGTCGACGACTCCTGAATCGATGGACTCCTGTTCGCAGATCTCTTTCCAATCCATTTCTTCCTTAAGATTTCGGTAAAGACTTCTGACTTCTTGTAATTGTCTGTTGGAAGTGATCTCACGTTTCTTGTGTCGAATCAACTCTTCGTTAAGTCTTTCATTTTGTGTCAAATTTTTGTCAATAATTTGTGACAAATGGTTCATATTTTGGGTGACTTTCGGCAAAAACTCTCTAATCGTTTGGAAAACCATTTTGTTTACCAATACTTTGTTGTCCGGAATCGACGCCTTTTGGAGACCACTTTCCAGACTCTTCTCGTAGTCAATGATAGTCGACATCAGATCCAATAGATTTTGTTGGACTTCAGATGTCTTTAACAAAAATAATTGAAATATTTGATCCATTTTTTGCCAATAAGTCAAAAGTCAATAAAAAATCAAAACAAAAACAAATGTTTCGAAGACTCCAATCAAAACACAAATCAATTGATTCGACGAATGACTCAAACATTTGACTCAAACTTTGACTCAAAGCCATCATTCGATGTGTAATACTCTGAATGGGACGCTATATAGCTATAGCTATCGTTAGCAATAGATTCGCAGTAAAAGTTAACTTCAATGGACTTCAATGTTATTCAATGGACCCTTTATATGACACTTGACTGTCGTACACTAAATTGATTTGGTTTTGAAAATAAACGGACTTTTTTGGTCTTATTTTCAACATATGCAGAGAGTGTCTCATATATAGTCATTGTAATATAGTTTTCAAATTAAAGTTTTTCTCTAATTCTTTGAGTCCTTTAAGCGATTGAAAAAAAATTTCAAAATTTTGAATCCAGGCATTTATTAAAATCATAATTGAAAACCAAAAGTGTTTTGAAATGATTTTATTTAACGAAAAGACATTAACTTTACGTTAATCTAAAAACGAATTATGTTTTGACAGAAATCTAATTATTAATTAGACTTTTCGCTAATTATTTTCAAATATCAGAGTTTAGGCAATAATTTTACGGTTGACTGAAATCCAATTCATGTCCAGAGCAGAGGGTGTGTTGTTTGCCGTTCCTCACGCATTGGGGATCCACTACACTGTAGTGACTACAGAATAAAATATTCGTTTAATTTAAAGATTAGTTTTTCACAACTCATTATACAATTATCACTATTTTTTGGGAATCGATTTCAAAGCTTTGAAATATTTTTTGAAGAACTTATGAAAAACTATTTGAAATATTGTATCAAATGATAACAATTTTGGATGATTTTAAGACATCATTCACTCCATTAGTGATAATATCTGGAATGCATTCAAAGCTCTCAAGAGTTGTGAAACATTTTATTTATTTATTTCTAAAAATTGAATACAATTTTGATATAAAAATTTAAAAACTAAAACTAAATTCAAATTATATTATGTTTGAAACATCCCTTAGAATACCCGTATTTAATGATAAGATTATTTGGAAGAATGTCTTTGATTTGATCGAAGAATGGCATCATTTCCTTATTGACAACGATCTGAAACCATTCGTTTGGATTCGATTGGAGTCTATAAATGATAACCGCTATGAGAGTACCCGATATCTGCTTCTGTTTCGGAAGATCAAGACCTCTGAGATCGGGACAGTTGTGGATAATGTCTATCAGAATCTGATTAGTAATATCAGGAAAGAATCCTAAGTAGAGTCGATACAAGTTCTTGAGCTGAGCTATGAATGCAATGGAATCGTCACAACTGTCGATGAATTCAATGTCTCTGAGCATAAAATGAGTCAATTTTGGGAAATGTTGTGCAATCGCTTCAGATGTTTCCTTGCCCATTTTTGCGCTTTTTATGCAAAGTTTTTGCAAATATCGGCAGTTCTTCATCTGATCGATGCACTGTCGGCTGACCGTCGGTGAGTTGTCTGGCATTAAAATATGAAATATCTGCAAATATCTGAATAATCCGAGGGTTGACCACATTGTTATCATATCTGATCCAAAGATAACCTTTTTGTCAAACAAAAGACAAATTTTCAACATATGAGGGGAACTCTTGTGGACTGTTTCCAGAATTCTATAATCTTTGAGACAAGTTATGGTCAGCTTTCGAATGCCGTGAATAGGTTTGGATCGGATATAATCGAAGGCAATGGCGTCTAATACTTGTGCCGTCAAAACGATTTCTGTGAGCTCTGGACTGATGTCTTGAAAGCCATTCCCAGAATATGAAGACATTCTGTATTTTCCCCATTTGTTAGTAGACAAGTGTCTGATAATGAATGTCTTCAAGTGTTGCCAATTCTTAATCATCAAATCAATTGTCTTCTGTTCGACGAATACTTTTGAAGCTTTTATTTGAATTTTCTCTAAATTTTGAAATTTTTGGCAAAACATTTGGACCTCTTTGTGATCGATAACGAACTTTATCGGATCCGTGTATCTGACCTTAAGTTTTCTTAAATCACTGTCACAGTTATTGGTCACAAATTTGAGGACACTCTTCATTAGAGGACTGGTATTCATAAACAAAGTAATTGAAGTCAAACAGAAATGACTTGAAATCAATGAAGAAGTGACTCCTCTGAGAAACTTATTATTCTTTGAAATGATTTTGGTCTCAAGTTTTTTATTAGCGAAGGATTGGATCTCATTCTTCGAGTGAAAAATTCCAAGTCTTTTTGTAGTTTCGAGCATCGATTCAATCAATTGATTCCAATGTCTGCAAACGGATCGGATTCTCAGACAACACTTGAAGTCAAGAGACTCAAAGATTTTGATAAGAATTTCGTTCGGCAATAGATTTATATAACAAATATCGATGTCTTCGATGTCTTTCTTCGACAAATCAGTTGATACGACGATAGTCTTATTTCTCTTCAGCGATAAAGAGCTGATAAATTGCGATAAATTTCTTAAATAATTCATTGAATCAGTTCTGGAGTCAGAGATTTTCTCAAAATAAAAGTCAGTTTTTTGAGATTTTGAAGTATCGATTGAATACTTTTTTCGAGTCTCGAGACTTCAATAAATAAAAGATTCAGTCATTCATTGATTCAGTCATTGATTTCTTCTTATTATTTATGAAGTCTTCAAAAAACTTAATTATTTAGTCTTAAAATAAAAAGTAATTTTTTAAACATTTTTTGAAAAAATATTTTAATTTTGAGAAACAAAACGTCGATAGACTTCCAAGTCGTGGGTCTCATCGGTTATCGACTAAAGTCGTGGATCTTATTCCTCAACGAATCAGTATATCTGTCACTCTATGACTGTTCACTCAATCCCGGTGTCAAATGGCGGACATTAGGCGGTCTTAAGGGCGGACTTATGGGACACCGGGAGAGTCAGGCGTTTGAAACGAATCGTTATTTTCTTATAATTCTCTGAATGACTGTCCACTCAATCCCGGTGTCAAACGGCGGACTTTGGGCGGATTTGTTGGACACCGGGAGAGTCTGGCGGTTGGGATCAGTCGTATCTTTATTACAAACGTGTCCTGACTTTAGTCGAGTCCCCTCTGAGTCACTTCTCTTCAGTCTATCTCTTGTTTCGTCAAATGATTGAATAAAATGATTGAATATTCGATAAAATTTTG
>JAQIXV010000248.1:0-59488 GCA_034700625.1 Tectocepheus velatus
CGAACACAATTTCTGTAAACAATGCGTTGAAAACTGGATTAAGACAAACAAAAAGGATTGTCCCGAATGTAGGAAAGGGTTCGCTAAGAGAAAGAGGAATTTGAGGACCAGTTCTGATAACAACTCACTTATTGTCTCCGATTATGTCTTCAGAACTAATTTATTGGTTAATAATATGATAAACGAATTGAAGATTAAATGCGATAACGAAGGGAACGGATGTCAAGAAGTGATTCAATTGGATTTACTTTCATCTCATTTGAAGGAATGTAAGCACAGGATATGCAAAACCTGTGGACTCCCTGTCGTAGGGAATGACAAACACATCCCTCAGATATGTATTGAACTCCTGAAGAATGAGAGAAATGAGTGGAAGAATAAATTCAACGAAAATAATGAAAAGTTAATCGAATCGAAGAAAATGTTTAATAAAAGGAATGAAGAGTTCAATCAATTGAAACAAAAATATCTCAAACTATACAATGCTTTCAATGAATCGAAGAAAAAGTTGAATGAAATAAATGAAAAGTTCAATGAATTGAAGGAAAAGAATTTAAAACTCGAAGAAAAGGTCAAACAATTGGAGAGTTTACCATCGATTCCAACGACGAGTTCATTGAGTTTAAGCGATTCAATACCAGAATTAAGTTTAGAACCAATTGATATGTGTCTTGGTACTATTAAGTTTAGCTTTGAGAAGCTATCACTCAATTCAAGTGGTGTTTGTCTCTCACGCGTCAGATGTGGTCCCAATTTGTTTGATATTAACATCTCTTTCATTGAAATACAAGAGTTGTATTATGGTTTAAAACCAATGAATGTTATAATATTGAAACCCCTCTCCAATGCCTGTCTTCTAATGAAGGAAAAGCTTTTCGGAAACAATTCCCCGAATGCCTACAAATTTGACGTCAATTCAAACGGTTTGTAATTAAATTCAAATTAAAAGTAAATTAATGTTTGATTTGATTCCTCTCTAAGACCCTAAACACTGGTATATAATAATTGTATTGAAACACAATATCGATGTCTATGTCTCACAACTGATCAACCGATCGAAAGATATGCCGATTAAAGTGAAAGAATTATCCAAAGAAGTAATCAATCATTTCATAGAAAGGGTTGAAAAATAGTTTAATTATTTTTTGATTTCATCTCTAATTTAAAATTAATTCAATGTTTGTCTTCAAAATCAAATCTTAATATACGAGTCATTCATATATTACGTAAACACGCATTACATCACTTTCGCAGATGTCATCACTTTTTAAGTCTTTTGTTTACAAACATTTCAAAAGTTGTCTTAATTTTGATTTAAATAATTTGATCGACAAATGCCTGGATATGAAGAAAACCGTTTCATAGATTTACCCGAACTCTCAAAACATCTTAAGTGTAGTATTTGTCTTAATATCTGTCGAAATGCGATAAACACTTTCTGTGACCACACTTTTTGCAAGGATTGCATTGAAAACTGTATTAAGATTTCGACAAACCGTACGAAATGTCCCGAATGTAGGAAAGAGTTCATCACAAGGAAGAGGAGTCTCAACAATAATTCGGGAATCGGTTATGTCTTCAGAACTAATCTAATGGCGAATAATATGATAAACGATTTGAAGATTAAATGCGATTTTCAATGGAATGGATGTCAAGAAGTGATTCAATTGGGTTTACTTTCATCTCATCTCAAGGAATGTAAGCACAGGATATGCAAAAACTGTGGATTTCCTGTCGAAGGGAATGGCGAACACATCCCTCAGATATGTATCGATCTCTTGAAGACCGATAGAAACCAATTGAAGGATCAGTTGAACGAAACAAATGAAAAGTTTAATGAATTGAATGAAAAGGATATCAAACTTAACGATACGTTAAATGAATTGAAGGAAAAGAATCTGAAACTCGAAGAAAGAGTTAAACAATTCGATAGTTTACCACAATTTGTAAAAGAGTTGTTAACTCCGTTTCTGAAGTCTTTTCGCAAATAATTTGCCGAAAGGACACAAATTTAATGTCAATTCTAACGGTTTGTAATTAATTTCAAACTAGAAGTAAATTAATGTTTGATTTGATTCCTCTCTCAGACACAAAAAAAACTTGTATTTAATAATTGTATCGAAAGATAATATCGATGTCTATGTCTCTCATCTGATCTCTCAATCAAAAGACACTCCGGAACTGAAGAGTATTCGCCAAAATAGTCAATAATTTCATTTCATTTTCAAAGTATTTTTATTTTAATGAAACCTTTTTTTAATTCTTTTGATAATCCATTTGAAACTAAAATTGATTTTTCGATAAAACAATAAATTGATTAAAATTTCAAAAAACTATTTGTTTGTCGCAATTATTGTCTGCAAATAACTTATATTTTGTATGTCTTTCGGATTAAAATAAGAGATTTTCTTCAAAACTAATCGAAAATAATCACAAATTTTCGGTCTTTTGGACTTTGAGAGAGAGAATAGAGTGTTACAGAATGTAGTGATAGCCTATCACTGATAGCACAGCCTATTCTGCACCGCCTGAGGCTATACTACTTTCACCCGGAGCGGAGACCTTCGTTTTCTATAAGCGATTCACAATAACCTGATTTTTGGACTTCATTTTGAGTTCATTTTACTTTTAAATAGAAAAAAATCATTTAATTCTCATTTTTTTTATTGTAAAAACATTTCCAAAAGTAGTCTTAATTTCCAATTAAATAATTTGATCGACAAATGCCTGGATATGAAGAGAACCGTTTCGTGTATTTACCTGAACTCTCAAAACATCTAATTTGTAGTATTTGTCTAAATCTCTGTAAAAATGCGATAAACACTGTCTGTGACCACACTTTTTGCAAGGATTGCATTGAAGACTGTGTTAGGATTCCCACAAACAATAAGAAATGTCCCGATTGTAGGAAAAACTTCATTAAAAGGAAGAGGAATCTGACCACCAGTTTGGACGACAACACGATTATAGTCAGCGGTTATGTCTTCAGAACTAATTTATTGGTCAATAATATGGTAAATGATCTGAAGGTTAAATGCGATTTTGATTGGAATGGCTGTCAAGAAGTGATTCAATTGGGTTTACTTTCATCTCATCTCAAGGAATGTGAGCACAGGTTATGCAAAACCTGTGGATTCACTGTAGAAGGGAATGGCGAACACATCCCTCAAAAATGTATTGAACTCCTGAAGAATGACGGAAACGAATCAAAGAAAAAGTTGAAAGAAATTACTGAAAAGTTTAATGAATTGAATGAAAAAGATCTCAAAAGTAACGAAACATTAAATGAATTGAAAGAAAAGTGTCTTAAACTCGAAGAAAAAGTGCAACAATTGGAAAGATTACCACAGATTTCAACGACAACTTCCAGTTTATACGATTCAATACCAGAATTGAGTTTAGAACCGATTCATATGTTCTTCGGTAGCCATGAGGTGAGGTTTGGGAGACTGTCCATCAAATCAAATGGTATTTATCTGTGGGGAGTTAGGGGTCAAGTTATTGAAGATTTCTACAAATTTTCGATTCCTTTCGTCAAAATTCAACAACTGTTTTATTGTTTGGAACCAAAGAATACTATTATTATAAAACCCCTGTCCAATGCCTGTCGTATTTTGAGTGAAAGGCTTTTCCCAAACCATTCCAAGAATTCTTACAAATTTGACGTCAATTCTAACGGTTTGTAATTAATTTCAAATTCAAATTCAATTAATTTTTATTTTTATTTCTCTCTCAGACCGTAAACACTGGTATATAATAATTGAATTGAAAGACAATATCGATGTCTATGTCTCTCATCTGATAATCCTATCAAAGCGTATCCCAGAACTGAAAGTCGCGGAAATATCCGCCGAAAGTGTTGAAGAGTTCATAGAAAGGGCTGAAAATTGATATAATTATTGTTAGAATTCAACTCTTATTTCAAATTTAATTAAAACTTTTTCTAAAACTTAATTTAATGCAAAACTTTTTGTGATTATTATTTTAATAAAAACCATTTATTTGTCTCAATTTTTTTGCTAATTATATTTGAGTGCATTTCTTGGTTTCAAATATTAATTTTGATTCAGAGCTAAAAAGATTTACAAATGATTTGAGTTTTCACTAAAAGTCTTCGAAAATAAATATACTATAGAATCGATTGACAAAACTTTTTGAAAGTTTTTTAATTCAAAATTTATTGAAATGAAAAAAAATTTGATTTAATTAAAAACTTGTTTTATTCTTTCGATAAATTGTTTGAAACTAAAATTGATTTTTCTATAAAACAATTAATAAATTGATTTACGATTTGTTTGTCCCAATTGTCTGTCAATTCTCGCGATTTCTTGGTTTCAAATACTAATCAATTTTGACTGAAAACTGAAATGATTTACAAAAGACTTTATTTGAGTTAAATTCCTTTGAAAATGAATTTAAAATCGATTCCCAAAACTTTTATAATTGTCTTCAGCGGTAAAACCCTTCAAATTAATCAATTGATAATAAAATCTCAAACCATTTGATCCCTAAACTTCAGTCACAAATATCTTCACACTTAACGCAAATTGGGTTAACGACGAGAAGTGTGGTCTAAAACCGCCCAAAAATTTCATTGTCGGCGGAAGTGATGCCGAAGAGAATGAGTTTCCGTTTATGGTTTCCCTACAATTCAAAGGCGACCACTTCTGTGGCGGGACTCTCATCAACGACCGGTTCATTCTGACGGCCGCTCATTGTTTAGACGCCATTCACTCTTACGGAATGAAAGCTACGAACATAACCGCCCGCATCGGTAACAGTGACATCGGTTTCCTTAAGGGAAGTAAGAGCTATGAGTGCGACCATTGGGTCATTCATGAGTGTTACGCTCAAAGGGATCTGTTAAGTGATGACATCGCTTTGCTTAGACTCAAAGAGTCCGTCAAAATCGATGGTAAGACAGTTGGAACCGTTTGCCTTCCGCCCAAAGGACAGTCACCAGAAGCTAATCTTACAATGATTTTAATCGGTTGGGGAGTTATGACTGAAACCTCTTCCACTGAGAGTGAAAAGGCTGTAACACGTTTGCAAAAGACTCAAACAAATATTGTTTCCGAAGAGTTTTGCGAATATTACTTCTATTATAAGAATATCGGAATAATGGGTGTCATTTGGATCAGAGGAAAGAGGCTTTGCTTCAGAGGAAATACAACCGCATGTCGGGTCAGTTTCCACTCATAATAACTTTATTTTTATTAAATAAATGATATTTTTTCTACACAAAGGGTGATTCTGGAGGACCGGCCTTTCAGGAGAAGAGCGGTCGATACTATCAGATGGGAGTGACCTCATTTGGCCCTGTTACTATTTCCGCTTGGAATACATGCATTAAAACAACAACTGATTGGTACACAAAAGTATCAGAATATGTCGATTGGATTGCATTTAATGTCAAAAACTTTGGACAGAAGTCAAGAGATTCTTCAAATTCAAAATGCATTTAAACTTTAAAGTGTCCATAAATTTGGATTACTTTTCATTATCTGTTATTTCATTGATTTTCAAATAAAATATTTTAGCGATTTTTGTATTTGAATACCACTCCTAACAGATCAGAATCGGTATAAACAATATTTTTGAGAACTTTTGAAATCCATTGAAACTAACTTTTAATTCTGAATTAATGAAAAATATTAATGTTTTTGAAGGAAAGAAATAATATTGAAATAAAAAGTAGATATCAAACAAATTATTCAATAATAGAATAATTATTCAATTCTTAGCGTGATTTCCAAGATTCAAATATTGAGAACTTTTTGGCAAACAATTAATTCATTCGATTTTTCTGAGACATTGAAAAATGAATTTCTTATTGATTTTGGAAACAATTTTACTTGTCTTCAGCGGTAAACAAGAACTTCAATCAATCGAATCAAATGATAATAAAATCTTTGAAATCATTTCTCAATTTTAGTCACAAATATCTTCAGACTTAACGCAAAATGGGTTAACCACGAGAAGTGTGGTCTAAAACCGGCCGAGAATTTCATTGTCGGTGGAAGTGATGCCGAAGAGCATGAGTTTCCGTTTATGATTGGCCTTTGGGCTAACAATAGCATACCATTCTGTGGAGGGACTCTCATCAGCGAGAAATGGGTTTTGACGGCCGCCCATTGTGTCCCAACGGGAAAACAACATAATATATCAGCACTTATTGGTCACAATGACAAGAAAAAGAGGCCAACGAATGAGTTTGACTTAAGGGTTGTCCACGAGTGCTATGATAAAAGGGAGCCGAATAGCGATGACATCGGTTTGCTTAGATTCAAAAACCCGGTTAAAATCGATTGGAAAACAATTGGAACCATTTGTCTTCCGCCCAGTGGTAAAGAACCGATCAGTTATGACATGACTATCATTGGTTGGGGGGTATGGACTGAAACTTATAAACTTCAAGAGGAAGGATTCCCGAATATCTTACAAAAAACGCAAACAAAAACCGTTTCCGAAGAGTTCTGCGAATATTACTTCTATTACAAGAATATCGGAATTTATGGCGGCTTTCCTATCAAAGGCAATAAGCTTTGCTTTAGAGGCAGTGCCACCGCCTGTCGGGTCAGTTTGTTTTCATATTTGTCTCAAATCTCTTCCAAACATTTGATTCAATTTATTTTTCTATCTAAAGGGTGATTCTGGAGGACCGGCCTTTCAGGAGGTGAACGGCCGACGATATCAAATGGGAGTGACATCTCATGGCGCCGGTACTCTCCCTATTTGGAACACATGCTATAAAACTTCGGTTAATTTCTATACAAAAGTCTCGGCATATGTCGATTGGATCGCAGAAAAAGTCGAAAAGTATGGAAACATTTCAGCAAAAGATTACGATTTGATTTCAAAACCCGAATGCAATTAAACTATTCGTAACTTTTAATGACTTATTTCAACAGAAAATTTTGTATTTAAAATAATATTTTATTCTTTTGATTATCAATAAAATGTTTGTTAACTTTAAATAAAAATTTTATTCAAAACAATTGTACTTTAAGTGATAGGAAACCCAATTGAATTCCGAAATAAATATCAAAATATTTTAGAACTTTAATATCAAAACATTTGAATCAAATGCCTTTCAGTCGAAAGGATTTATTTTTTTGAATCCTTAAAAAAGACAAAAATTATTACACAAATAATTGAAATTGTTTGATGAAAAACCTTTCTTAAATGGGTCCGTAATAGCATCTTTGTATGCCTTCTCCACATTATCCTTGAGGCCATCAAAAGTTTCCTCTACTTCATCGACAACTAATTTCGTTTCGTTGAGAGTAACCGAAAGGTAGAGAACCAGAAGAATAAGAAAGACTTTTCTCGCCATTTATTATATGAAAATCTGTTTTGAAGTTAATTGAAATGAAATACAAAACCAAATACTATTTTGAAAATGTGTTTGAAAAGAATGTTATATTTTCTGACAATCTAATTAAAAATTGAGACCATGATCATTTTTATCGATAAATCAATTATTTTAATCTAATACTCAAATCGTGTGAACTATTATCTGAATTTCAAACCCGAAATGACATTGAATTTTGATATCCTATTGAAAATCAGCGAAAATTTTTTATCCTGTCATTCATTAAAAACAATTAAAAACAAAATCAATTTTAATGCTCTGCAAAACATTTGCAGAGATAATGAAATTCAGAATTCAATTGACAGAAAAAATGCCATAAATTTTCATTAAATCAAATTTTTTCCGATTCAATGATCTGAATCAATGATGGCTTGAAAAATCTGTTAGCTATAAATGGGTTGACTATCCAGTGATGGATTGATTGCAGACATCAATTCAGGTCCACATCTGAAGAGTTGATTTGTTTTGAGAAGAAAAACAAGTATTAAAACGTAAAAAACATCTCAAAATTAATCGTGTTTTTCATTATTTCCCAAATATTTTTTTGTAGGCGTTTGGCAAAAATCTCAGACCTTTTTGCGGATATTCTGTTCAAAATACAAATAGAAAAAATCCGATGAATTTATTTAGCGATTGAACTCAAAGCTCATGCAATCTCTTGAAAACAGTGATCGATTGGTATTGTCTCCAGAAATTGGATTTAAATCTTAATAAAAAGCGTCAGTTCTTGAGCCTTGTATTACATCCGATGTTATACTTAACTATTGAATAATTAATTTTATTTTTTTTTCTATTCACCCATTCATTCGCTCATCCATTCTGTGCTCAGAGACATGCATTTGGTTTCTGAAAATTTATCGTTAATTTTGTGTTACAAACACTCAGTGACTATAAAACGCGAAATAAATGAGTGAACAAAAAAAATCGATCAAAACTTCTTCAGGAAATGAAGTGAATATTTTTTATCGAAAAGAAAATTGACTGAAAATATTCATTAATATTATAAATCAAAAACACTTTTATCTCATTGGGAAACAACACTCCAAAGAAAGAAACGGAAAAAAGTTTTGATATTTTATGTCAAAAATCTTATTCTTGTAATTCATTATTCATTGTATTTTAAAAGACATTATAAATGATAAGGAAGAGGAACGGAATGGTATGACTGAATACACGATTCAATTGAATAAATGAGTGATTTTTTCTCCAATTTTATTCAAAAGGAAGGGTAGAAGAAAAAAAATTAGAACTCAGAACCTCTTTGAAAGAGGTTATGGACTGAGAACAAGAACAAGAAGTATAAGAAGTCTTTGAAAATTGTCTGACAGTTAATAATATTCTTCACTTAAGGTGTGAATGAATTAACAGATTTGTTGCTTTGCCTCCACTTTGAAGTATTAATGAATAAAAAGATGTTAAACATGTCATTGGGATTGCATCCGAGGCACAGAATATTAGCATTCGTTTGACTAATCAATTCATTTAACCAATCGATCGGATGAATACTTTGACCGTAAAAACTGTTTTTCAAATACAAAGCGAAGAAAAGCAAAACAAATACGAAAAATAAGATATAAATTATTTCTTCTGATTATTTGAATTACAAATGAATGCAAACAACTCTTTGATTATCGGAATTAGAATTCAAACCAAGACTTCAAATGCAATGACTGCCTAACAATCGGCTGAATAACTACTGAAATGAATGACTATTTTGTTTTGTTTCTCTGTTTTTCTAAAAACTTATTCAGCGATGTCTTAACGTCACTGAAAATTGTATTTATATAAGAATTTATAGTTTTATTACATTTTTTGTTCGCTTTGTAAGTCTCTTACGATTTAAATGACTGACTCTTTGCTCAATGCTATTCATTGCTCAGCATTTTTCATACAGATGTATGTGCACTGCAGGGGTGGTCAAGGTCTTTTTTATTCGAAGCATGCTTGATGCACACTCTCGGCAAACAATATTCTCTCAATTATTCTGAAAATACATTTTTTAATCAAATAATAAATAAAATTCTTTTCAGAACTCAGTGGGGGATCAGAATATTGAGCCGGATATTAAAAAATTCTTGTCTATTTTTGGAGTCGCCATGCCAATTTTGCGTCAGTTGATTTGAACTGAGCCAGCCAACTTTATAAGCAAACTGGATCATTCCTGTTTTTCTGGGGAAAAAATAAAAGAAGGATGTGAAACATGAATCCGTAATAAGGGAAAATTGATCTGGGATAATGATCTTGGTCTTATTTATGCCATTCAAATGTCGAAAAGTGTTTGTTTACTCAGTTTACGAGACTTTTCATTTGAACGAAAACATCAAAAATAGAAAACTATTGGCAACACATTTGCATCCAATTTCTTGTTAATTAGCTTTTACCATGGTAACTCAAAATTCATCTTTTTTCAACAGAATGGTTATTCTGGTGATATTCAATTCGACAACTAATTAGACAGTCCTTCGGGAGGTTTGTTTGGTTGCGAAAAAATAGATTAGATTTCTTGGATTACATATATCTCTTGAAATAAGTCTAAAGAAAGACTACACTAATGCACAGAAATAGCATCGATGGTAACCCACTTAAATGCCAAGAACGTAAATGCCATGAAAATTAATATCTACTCAACAATCCTTGACATTAAAGTCTTTGACTATTTTTATGCAACAAAACAGACAAAAAGCAATTCATTTAGAATTCATTTTGAGGGACAAAACTATTTAATAAAAAAAATCATTTTTTGTTTTTCTGTTTCCCCTTTTCTCTCAACAAATACTGAGTTTTCGACTCAAAAATCAAAATAATTTTTTTTCGGATAATTTTTATCTACTTTTTGGCTAATTTTCCAAATGAAGAGATTTTTGCTGAAAAAAACGTATTTCGTCTCAACTTTTGTTCTGAATGTATGAACAGAAACAACAATAATCTTTGTCTCAGATATTATTTTGCAAACCAATTGTTTTTCTGTAATTATCTTCAGATTTTAAACATTCATGATTCCGTTCCGGTATTGCTCCTCCCATTCCCCTACTGTCCCCCCTATTATCCAAATGTTTTTCAATGATTTCAACACAAAAAAGCTATTAATTCTCGAATGAATTCAAAAGTAATTTCTATTCACTTCAATACATATCTATTGTTGAGCCAAACATGACTTACAATCACTCATTGATTAACTCTTATAACAAGTTTGTCCTCTAATCACAAATTCGTAATCAAACGCCAAATACAGAGTATATCCGAAGGTATAGCTTATGATAATTATTGTGGTCTTTGGATCTCAGATCTGAAGGCAAGTCCTTCAGAGAGAATCTAATAGAGGACTGCATTAACGCACAGAATGAGTAGTCAGATGACAGTCAGACTCACGCAAATGTAAATTACGTTTGCTATGAATAGTACCCAGAGTGAGCCAGTGTGATCTTGCTCAATTGTGTTTAAGTGGGAACAAGTTTCAACATAAGAGCTCCACTATTGCAAAGACAGCACTCTTGATAAGCGCACAGAGAGTTCAATGTTGGTCCATAGCAGTAGTCTAATGACGCACAGGGCTATCGATCTGTGCTATTGGCTGTCAGTCTCGTTACGGATTGTGCGTTAGGTTTGGCCTCCATTTTCTTCAGCAGCAAAGCATACGAATGTCAGTCAGAGCTCAGCAGTGGTTCGGAGAGGGATTACCTTTCATTCTGTGCTGAAGAGTAAAAATTTATTCAAAAAAAACTGATTTAATTTTTCTGTTGAAAAAAGTCGGTATTGTTTTTGGATTTCCAGTCAATAATCTGTTGTAGGGATCGATATATTCATCGGTTTTTACTATTGTTTTAAAAGTGTTTTAAACAAATACTCAAATAAACTGAGATTTGGTTTAATATTTTGTCAACAAATCTATTGATTATTATTTCTCTATTAAAACCATTGAAAGTGATTTTCTGATTACAATTCGAGTGAAGAGTTTTGCTCTGAATTTCAATTTTAAATAAAATGTTTTTGTCGTAAAAAACAATTTAACTGAACTGTGAAGTCAGTGTTGAACAGAAGTATTTGCCAGTGAATTAAAATAGAAATAGACCCAGGATTTGTTCAAATCTTCAAATTGATTTGAATTATACGCCAGATGTAAATAACCTTACACCTATTGCTCAGTTGTTGGAAATTGAATCAATTATTTTCATCTAACAAACAAATCAACCGAAAGGATGGGAACTCGTATTCCGTCGGATAAGGTATGGATTTCATAACAATTTTAATAACATCTTTTCAATAGTTATCTCAATTTTTTGCCTAAAAAACAAATTATAGTTAAAAATAGTGTTTTTTTGTCTCACATTTTCATATCTCTTGTGAACTCATTTTTAGTGATGTTTTTTTGAAAATGACTTTTTGTTGAAACAGTTTTTTTTTCAACAGAAAAATATGTGTTTAATAATAATAGTGTTGTATATAATCGACTATTGAATGCCATATAAATCAATAATCAATTGAATTAATCGAGTTTTTTAAGCGTCCGTTTGGCACATATTCTGAGCCTTTTTTTGCGCCGACAGTATCACTAAAAATCAATGTCCTATTGATTTGGTCTTAAGTCTCCAGAATTGTACCAAAAAGTCATTAGATTTCCGTAAATATAATCACATTTTTGCGACTCTTATCGCAAATTATATTTTTTATTAATCATTTGAAATGGTTTTCAAACTTGAATTTCAGTCTTCAAATGGTTTCTGATTAGAAAATCTGTTCCTTATTTTGTTTTGTGTTAAATGTCTTCGTTGTGTATATCTTGCAGTGAAAGCCCCGGGTCTTAGCCCTTATCCCAACCAAAAACCTAATGCAGCGCTTAATTGAAGTCTAATATAATTTCTGTTTTTATTTGATTAACTAAAGGCCAGACTATTATTATACTTATATCCAGAGCTGTGGTCACATGTTTTGGTCACACATAGCAAACAGTAGTCGATTGGGTTTCTATTAAGGGTTATGTCATACCTATTGATCACACGTTTCATTGGGTTTGACGTAAAGTTTATCTCAGTTTTCATCTGAATTATGAATTTTTAATTATAAAAAAAGTTCAGGAATTGATTGCAAGTCATTTCCAGTTTTCTTAGTCCGGGATCTGTTTTTCGAGTCAATGATTATAATAATTGTTTTATTTTATTTGTTATGAATTTATTTGATTTGAAAATTATCTTAATTTATGTCTCAGTCGTTGGGAAAGACATGAAATTTATGTTTTGTTTTAATTGTCGGCAAAGTTTTCGAATAGATATCTAATGATTCATAAATTGCTGAATAGTTTTATTTAAAACAAATGTTTTTTAGCTGAGAGAGAGAGAGAGACGACTCTCTTTTGATGCGAATCTAAGCCGAAGATTGAAATTTATTTTTCTTTTTTGAAATACTTTTTGTGTTAATAATATTTTTGTAAGAATTCACTCTCAGTTATATAAATAGATATGATTTGATGATCGACTGTAAACACCCGACAGGAAAAAATTCAATACTTCTTATACTTTGAGTTGTCATTTAGTTTTTGTATTCAAATGTTTATTATTTGAGTTTATTTTGATAGAAATCTTTTCGATAGATTTTTTGCAAAACTCATCACATATTTTAGTATTTGTTTCAAATGATTATTTTTGTCTTATTTTTTGCATTTTTTTTCAAAAACAGTTTCAAACCATATAATCATTTCCTTTGATTTTATCAAAACTCTGGCTTTAAGTGACACTCATTTCAAATGAATATTTATTTTTAAGCAAAATATGATTTAATCGCAGAATTCGTTTTACGGCTAATTATTTGAGTCTTAAGTTTAAAGTTTCTGTTCTCACGATTTGCTGAATGAATGGGTATTTTTTCGCTGATAATTCATATAAACTATCAGAAAAAATAGACAACAATTTTAATCTAATTTCTCTTTTATGACATTTTTATGTCTCCTTTTTTCCTTCAATCGGTTGGAAAACAATAAGTCTTTTTGTAAGAACCGTTTTCTTGGATATGAGATACTTTGAACTCATCAACAAAAGTGGTTTTTAATGGATTTAATTCAAAATTATTTTCAAGTCTTGTATCAAATTTTTTTTTATGTCCTTTTAGTCTGATTTTAATCAAAAGCGAATGAATTTTGAATGTATTTACTGTTTGTCTATTAAGTAAACTCTTTGAAACTCTTTTGATAATGACTTCATTGGAAGTAAACGTTATTTCAATTTTGTGTAAATAATTTTTGACTCATTTTTATTCATGTTTTTAATGGTTTCTGAAGTGAATAGTGACCCAAATTAGGCGTCAATTTGGCTTATATTCAATGGTTTTCAGAGAGATTTGTATTGAATTTTGTAGTTTTGATTCAATTGAGTCATTGAATTGCAATTGAGTTATGGCCCGAAAGGCAAACAATTCATATGAATCGTACGACCAATCGATTGTTGGTTCGTTTGGTTTTCACTTGTCTTTCGTTTTCAGTCACATCTGAATTCAATTCCTAACGAATCCAATGATCCGTTCCTTCGCTGTGTTTCTTCTTTAAGAGTAATTCCAGTCCTTTCTCTTTAACTTTGCTCTTAAACCCATTCCTCTCGATCTTTGGTTTGGCTGCCATTCCTTTGATTTCAATAACACTTTAGAAATATTTTTATATTATTTTTTCGTTTTTCATTCCGTTATTTCAAACAATATTTCGACTCTTCCTCTGACTTATGTTTTTTATTCAGACTTTTTTTTTGTTGTTATTGAAGTCTATATTTCTTTAGATTTATATCGAAGATATTCCTCGAGAGCTATACTCCAAATGCAAACAAATTGAAGGAACAAATCGTTTCGTTAGTCTTATATTTGTTTCAGTATTTCATTTTGTTTTCGGATCTCTTTTTCTGATT
Source organism: Tectocepheus velatus (assembly GCA_034700625.1). Taxonomy (NCBI): domain Eukaryota; kingdom Metazoa; phylum Arthropoda; class Arachnida; order Sarcoptiformes; family Tectocepheidae; genus Tectocepheus; species Tectocepheus velatus. The sequence goes on from JAQIXV010000248.1 coordinate 14,257, forward strand.
TGTTATAAAATCTCTCTCTCTCTCTCTCTCCCCTCCCTCCCCTCACACTCCTCACTGTATATAAACCCCTTTACAATAGATTTTGACCATTTCTTCCTGAGCTGTCACTGAATGCGATTGATATGGTTTTTGGACAATTTTTGGGATTCTGTTCACTCGAGTGACTTATTTCTACAATATTTTCAATTTTGTTATGCCTTTGTTTCCGCGTTTTTATACAATTTATTCAGTTTTTGTTGTCTTTGTTTAAAAATGATATTCTCTTCTCTTCTTCTTTTTCTTAGTGATTATGGTCTCAGAAATTGTATTATTTTTTAAGACATTATTTGGTTTTCTGTTTGTTATGAATGTGGAAAACCTCTTATGATATTTAATATGATATGTGAAGAGACCTCTTGTTTTTGGCAGATATTTGTCTGAATTCATGCGTAAAATTGGCTGTTTTTAGAGCACAACTTCATTTCTGTGCAATTATTTTCTATTTATTTACTGTAATTGAATCCATATTTCATTTGAAATTGTCGTTCAATTGATTAGATTTAAGTGAAATATATTTTGAAATCCAATTTCCACGACATTCATGTGTTTACCCGATTAGAGGCATAACTGATGTCTTAATCCATTAATTTTGAGTTTAAGCTCTCAATTGAAATCAAAATTTATTTTTTATGATTTATTTCACAACAAAACTGTTTATTCGGTTTTTATTTTTACTAAAAATTTAGTTTTAATGTGTTTTTAATCTGAATTAAAGTCTCGTTTGGAGTGCAATAAAAATTGAAAATTGTTTTCACAGTTCACTCTCTTCTCCCTCTCTGTCGCTAATTATAAAAATCATGAGACGTTTTGATGTCTTTTATAACCAACTCTTGGTTTTTGTCTCAATTCCGGGTCTATTCATATATCGGACTAATTTTAAGTGACTTGAGATGAGAGCAGTCGTCTTACGACTCATTCTGTGCTACATTTTTCGACATTTGCGACACTGAGTCGTAAATTTGATTTCAAATTTTTTTTCAGAAATTCTTAATTTATTTCATTTCAACAAAAAACTAGTCTTTGATTTGAGATTAAAATCTTGAGAATTAGTCTCAAAATGATTGGGACTTTTCACTGGATTTCATTTATTGATAGAAAAATATTTTTCTTTAATCTGAAGCCAATCTAATCTACAATTTCTTGTGTTGAATGACATGAAAAAGTTGATCCGTTTTTTTCTCTTGTCGTTTAAAGTCATTAAAAGACATTCGAGACTTTGATCCGTAATCTGAAGCACTCCTCTCGACTCTATGGCCAATGTTTTTGATGTTTTCAATTGGATGTAGACTTCGGACTGTTTTTTATGTTTTATTTTGTGAATCACTTTCTGTTCGCTTGTGTTGAGTGAAAAATTTGAGTCTAATATTTTAGAAGAGCTTTAGATTTCTCTCTCCCTCTCCTCTTCTCCTCAAAGTTGGGATATATTTATAGATTTTTCAGTAAAGCCGTCGAAACTGCTTCTGAATTGATGTCTGTTTTTGTTTTGGGTCCAGAAATCTGACAATAAATGGCATAAAATTTACTTTCGATTTGAATAAAATCTATTTCTCTTTAAATTCAAATCCGATTTTTCATTTCAATAAAAAGATATCTATTTTATTGTTTTCCTATTGAAAAACCAATCATTGAATTGATTTTATTTGAATTTCAATCATATTGTGAGCGTTTTTGAGGCATTAATTTGTAACTGACTCTGAAAGACAATCGAGTGATGAGTTTTGCTGTTTTCACGATTTTACTAGGTCATTAATTTCAATAAAGGCTACAAGCATTCATTATGATTGGATCTCTCTCTCTCTCTCTCTCTCTCTCTCTCTCTCAATGTTTTTTGTTGAATATCTTCTATTTTTAGTCACTTCTAATGTTATAAACTCTTCTTATGTTTTTGTTCTCATCTAATGACTAGTTTTTTGGTCGACTTTCCATCGCTTTTGTTTGTGTTTGACGTAAATTTATCTTCAATTTTGACGAGAAATTAATTGAAAGAAAATCTATTAATTTGTTGTCATTTATGGCACTCTTGTCGACTCGTATATCAATTTAAAGGCTTTTCTTTGTTTTTTTAAAATTAAGTTTTTTTCTTGTTTTTGTGTATCGCTATCTCATTGACGAAAAAGGACTCAAATAATAAAAATGTATTTTAATTAGTATTCCTTTTATCGCAATAAAGAAAATAAATTGTGTTAAGGTTTGGGAAAGTAGTTGTACTGTGCTTTCGGTTTAAGGTCTTGAGAATGTCTTTTTAGATCTCAAACTTTTATGTTATGGAAAGCCTACCGAAACGTAAATGATTTGAATGTTTTGAACGCAACGAGAGCTGAACTCTACTGTCAATCGACTGATGGGAACAACTGTTATGATTCCCTCTGTATTTATGACGACTTCCAAGTCATCAATAGTTTGCCACAAATGGATCAGAATTTCGATTAGAAACGCACAGATAGTTCCGCAAAGGGCTGACTCATGTGTGCCCACAATCCATACGAAACTCAGGGTTTTCTGGAATTGATTTTATTGTTAGAAGTGATTCAAAGCTCGAAATCTTATCATTGATTTCTATTAGTGTCTCACTTGTGACGACCCCCTCCCCACAGTTTCCAATGGTTTAGTATCTAAATTGAGGCACAGCTCCAGTCGTTTAATGATATGAATAGAAACACGTCTCGTAATTAATGTCAAAATATCTGTCAAACAGTGTTTTTGCTGTTTATTAATCACTTTCTCGGCTCTACTTCTGTCTGAAAGACATTTTTGGTCTGATTTTAGTGAGAATTGAGTCACTTCTCAGATAATACAATCGCATAATTGATCCCATATTTAGATAGATATGTATTTTTATCATTGATTTCATGACTTGATGTTTGAGTATTTCAACAAAACGGCGATAATATGTATGACTATTATTAGATGACATTCTCATAATTGTTTACTCGTTTGACATTCAGTTTGGTCTCTAATTATTTATTGAAGTACTTATGTCTCAATTGGGAAATGGATTTTCTTAAGAAATTTTATTCGTTTTGATTTTTTTTTCAGCCGTTTCTTCAACTTTTGACTTGACGTCAAAATTACGAAATATTTTTCTACTAATTATTCAGAGTTTTATTCATTTGCCTTTAAGTTTGAATGGATTTCAAATATTTTTTAACGTTAATTAAGTCAACGTTGAAATGAATGAATTAATTTTTGAATTTGATTTGGATTTTATTTTTCAATTTCGTTGATTAACACACATTTCCATTGATTTAGTAATTCATTGATTTTTTCTTAGATTTCAGTAATTTTTTTTGCAAACTTTGAGATCAGATTTTGTTTTGAGTATTGATTTCCAATTTTTATTTTTCAAAGTTAATTAGTTTTTTGAATAATAACGTGGGTATAGATCAGTCTGTGCTCAAGGTATGACAACTTCTCATTGTAACTATGGATTACATAATTGATTCGTTAATTAGGTATGGATTGGAGTGTTGTGTTTTTGTGGCGATCCCACGACATTCATATATTGTTCACTTAATGTTTTTGTTATGATTTTTCTTATTTCGAGGTAAAAATAATGACTTCTAATGTAAATAATTTACTAAATTTTTTATCCAATTATTTAGAAGTTTATTTGATCCTCTAATATGTTTTGCAAGTTAATTATCTAGATGAGTTGAGTTTCCACCAGAGCAATGGAAAATCGATAAATTTCAGGATCCTTATTCCCGTTATTGACTCTTAAATTGCCTTGAGTATTAGTCTTGCACATCAGTTGATTCGTCACATGGTAGAGTTGAATAATAATAATAGGATGTAAATGCACCTACACATGTTCCTGGCTAATTTTTCAGCTCTTTCTTTATTGGAAAAGCAACTGTTGTTCTGAATAAACACATGAATTATTGGTGTATTAAAAGTTGTTTTTTTTGTTTTCCTACGAATTGACTATTATTTGATGAAAACTAAAATCCAAACAAACATTTGGGTCATCCTTTCAGAACACTTTCATATCCTATCCCTTTATTTATCTCTATTTCAATTGAAATGGATTTTCATTTCGTCAAATGTTTTCTCCGTTCAGTTATTTTCGACAATTTATGTAAAACTTATTCCACTTTTTTCGCGGAATTATACTAAAAATTTGGAACAATTTTCAGTCAAAGGCTTTGGGTTTTTGAATAAAAAGGATTTTTTGACTTCAATTTTGAACTCAACTGAAAGTAGACTAAAAAATATTTTCGTTTCATTTCACGGATTTTCACGATTTTTAATGGAAGAAATTGACTGACGTCTAAATTACAATACGACCACGGTCATTACTCCCTGTAGATGAATAGATAATGCAATTTAATTTTATAATTACAGTTTTGGATACCCTCTCCCTTTTCACTCTCACTTGAATGACTCTCCCCTCACTCTCGATGTCGTAGTGTTTAGTATTGCGTTTAATGTGTTTTGCAATAAAACTTATCTGTATTTGTCGATCGCGTGTCATAACTCTATACACCGATCCCCAGAACAAACAGAGCCCAGACCTTCAAAGCCCATCAAATAATGAGTTTTGTGTCTCTCTTTCTCTATGTTTGTGAAGTAAAGCGAACCAAAGGCTCATAATTGCAATGAATGCATATCTCATACACATTATGAAGATGTGAGGCAACACTTCCATCAAAGGCTCAGCCATTTAGCTGTTCATTTGGATTTCCAGCAGAGATCTGCCTTTCCTCTACTCATGACAATTGCTGTACCGCCAGTCCCTGTATATATCTGTCCTTAGACTTAACATTGATATTTAGTTTCACAATAGAGATATCGATTTTTGCCATTCCGTTCACATATAGTCTGAAGTGAATCTCTTGGCTTCTCATCTCTCTCTTTATATACCAGTGCTTTCAAGTGAGCTCTGGTTCTCTCTTTCCTTCTCCAAGAAATTTTTGTCTCCCTCTCCTCCCAATATCAAACACTCTGTACTCAACCGATAAGTATATTAGAAATTCAACTCTTATTCGATGCGAAAACGTCTTGAGTTTTGTTCTGCCTTTGAATCTGAGTATCGCTCCTCTATTAAGACCTTATTATGCAATAAGTGATTAAATAATTATTTTTCGTCGCTTTTTAAGGCCTACTCTTTTTCAGAAACATCTCAAAGGCTCTACTGATGAAAATGTTTGCTTCAGTTGTGACTTAAGTCTATTGCATAACATTTTTGTTATTTTTTAGAAACAGTTTCGACATTTAAAGTAAATGTATTGAATGTATTTCACATCAATTTCTAGTTTAGGTTTTATTGCATTTGTTTTTTATTCTTCATTCCTCTCAATATTTTATATGATATGTTATTTTACGGCCATTTTCTGACCATTTGTTTTGCACTACTCTTGCCTTCTATGGAAACATTAGAAACGATTTTCTTCTCGTCTTATGTTTCGCTCCTCTTATCGTATTTGGACTTAATTTTTGTCACATTTTTTCTCTTTTTTACTTCAAATCAATAAATTTCTGAAGAAATAAGTCGCCAGTTAAATGAAAATCTCTCTCTCTCTCTCTCTCTCTCTCTCTCTCTCTCTCTCTCTCCCCATCTTTTAGCTTAAGACAAAATTTTGTGTAATTTTCTTTTGAAATGCTTTTTTCATTCGTCAGACAAAACCTTTTCTGAATCGAAAAGTATTTTATATTTTTCTTTTTTTCGTTTTATTATTGAATTTTTTTCTCTTATTTCTTAAGAATTTTTGCCTTTGGTTTGAATTGAGTCAGTCTTCTGGGGAATTGTTTGGTATCGCTCCCGGCTTTTGTTAGAAAAACAATTTTTTTTCGTTTAATTTTTTAATTCAAACCAATGTTTGGAAATTTTTCACATTTTTATCGAAATTAAAATAATATTTTTCGACTATTTTTGTCGACAATATTTTGATGTGAATCTCACGAAATGTCAATTATTTGTTGAATTTCTAATAAGTTTTGCTTCGATTGATATTCCGGTCCAAACGGGTTATAAAAAGCGTATATCTATTGGCTATTTATGGCCTTTTCTGTATGTCTTTGGAAATTTGAATCGAGTTGTTGTCTGACATTATCTGAAAAAATTGGGTTTTATTTACCTCCGATTCAATCAGTTATCGCGTTATTTCAGACTATGTTTTGCAGATATTTTTCTTCCATTAAATATATTTTTTACTCGATTTGGAAATAATGTGATATTTTTGAGCCAAAAAATGAGTGAGAATTTCGGTTGACTAACGCTATTAATGATTATTATTGATTGCTATCGACTGACTGTTCATAAGTCAAAAGCCCTTTTCATTACATATCTATCTATCGGATCCTCTGGTAGTCCTCTTGTGATGTGTTTTCATTTTTTTCTGGGGCTCTAAGTCTTAGGGCTCAGACACTACAGACACATAAAGATTGATTGGATTTGGTTTTTGAAGTAACGCTTGAGAAGACTGTCCCTCAAATCGATGGCCAAATGCGTGAATCGAAGGTGTGTTCGGCCGCCGGTCCTGTCCCTTGACTTTGATATAAAGTCTTATTCAATGTGTTTAAGCGTGGAATGGGTTCTAATATTCTTATATTAAAAAAAATTTATATGTTTTTCTCTATTCCTCTCCTGAAGACTTATCTCTCCCTTCGATTTTACTCGTCTCTCATCAGACATACCCTTAAGTCAAGTGCTGTTTATATTAAAGAAAGAGAGACTTTTTCATAGATTTATATATAATATATATTTCTATAATAAATAACAGGCAATCTTATAACACAATGGCATCGAATCCGAGCGAATATCCCTTTTTTATGGTGTGTTTTACGTGAAAATGTATTATATCTGTTTCACGGCTCAGAATATTTTGGTTCTCGTTTTGTATCGTTTTTGAAGGACTTCTAAGTTTTTGACTGTTTTTCTATTTTTTCTTCTCTTTTATTATTTTTGATTTTTCCACAACTTTTCTCTCTTCGACCGAATGTGTGGTTTTGAGAACCAGTTTTCCTGAGTTCAGGCTTTGAGTTATGATTATTATTATATTTTTTGTAAGTCTTGAGTGACTGGCGTTCACTTCGCAATCAACTAATATCTGAACAAAACCTATCAAACCATTTGTTAGGTGTTGGTTCACAGCCCCGGCACACACACAACCTCTGCCTGAATGCCCGAACCTTTAGAGCTGACTCTTCACAATGATTATCACCAATAGATTGTAGCCAACGCTGAAGGCAATCAACTGAGCGCTGACTGCACTGCCATTGAATCGTAAATTATGTAAAACTCAATTTCAAATGAGTTAGCATTTGGTTGGCCACCAGTGCCTACTACTGAACTTGACTTTACTCTCTGGTCTTCCCTCACATAACGTTGAAAATTATAATTTTCGTCAATTGGTTCCGATTTTTACACCTTATTTGACATCGACTTTGATTTGTCTGCTTATCTTCTTTAAGGCTTTTTATTCTTGGAATTTATTATTTATGTATTTTTTGGGCTAAAATTACAATCATTTTAATTGCAATCGTAAATCAAATCCAGTTTTTTGAAGCTCTGTTTGAGTCCAATGTTTGACTTGAAGTCTAACAAAAAGTGATTTTCATTTATATTTTGAATTTGCATTTGAATGCCCTTTAATTCAATGGTTTTTTTTTCTGTGAATTTGGGTTTTAGTCGGGAAAAGCTTTTGTTAATTCATGTGTTGTTTGATTTGAAGCGATTGATAAGAAAAGTCTGTTTTTTCTGTTGTTTTCGTTTCAAACAATTGTTCTGTTATTCAATGTTTTCCTTTCCTTTAGTTTTGTCACAAGTTTTTTGTCCGTCCGTTAGGTTTTGCTGTAGTTTTTTTTCGGTGAATGTCTTCTGAAGTGAAAGTCTGTATCTGATGTTCGGCACAATAGACGGCAAACAGGACTTGCAGTTAATGTCCAGATCCTAATCAAATGCAACACTACTTAGTTGTTTGCACTTCAGTTCGCATACAAACAAAATATATTATTTTATTTTTATTTGAATTCTTAGCACTTATATGTTTTTTATGTTGTTCTCCCAGAGCTCAATGCATTTGTCCGGTGCTATGACTGGCCTCTCAGGCTCTGTCTTTGAGTTAGTCGTTGACTCCTTTTTTATTGGTTTCTCACTACTTATGGGTAGACTTAAGCCTGACTTATGTCTTATGTCTGAAAAAATATTCATTTCATTCAATCTCTGAGTAAATGTTTTTGCCATTTATTCACTGAAAAGTTGGATGCATTTTAAATGTTATGCTGTGCTGTGCTGTTGACTCCCCGAGTTTGAGGCACTCCATAAGCGAAAGTGATTCTCCAATTCTGATGAGATTTTTCTCAACTTATCCCTCGCACTGACATTCACTCTCTATGTTGTGCTGACCCTTAAAAACACTCCATTCCTCTCAGTTGTGATTCATTATGGCTTTTCATTTCCTTCGAGAAAACCATTGAATAAGTTATGTGTTTTAGATCCCTATCCCTTGTATTTCATTAGTGTTTTTATTTGTATTTTCAAATGTTTTTTTGGGTCTTATTTTCATCTTAAATAGAGAAACAATTTTTGGCAGTAATTCCTCTAAAAGTCTTTAGTCGTCGCTTGAAAATAGTCTTTTGGTTTTTGTTTTATTTTTTTCGTTTGTTTTAAGCGTTTTAACTAAACTTCACTTCATTTTTATAATTCCCTTTAAATCGATATAATTGGTTGGGTTTGAAGTTTGAGTACTGTTTGCGTTGTTTTTGTATCCGTTTTAGGAAATAATTGTAATTATTTTTTATAGATTTTTATATACATTTTGTCTGCAATTCTTGGAAACGTTTGAAATAAATTATACGATATTTTTGAGATAATCGACTGCCCTTTCCTTCCCATTGTCTTTTGAAGTAGCATTTCTTGAGTATCCCCTTTAAAACACTTATTACTCATTTTGATGATATGTTTCGATGAAGAGGAGCCGAATGCCTCAGCGAACCGACATATCACTCGTTAAGGTTTGGGAATGCATTCCCTGAAAACACTTACAATTGTTAGGACTTTGAATACCCGAATGACTTGTAGTTAAAGTGAAACAAAACCGATAGAGACCTGAAAGAGTTGGTAGTGTACTGGTTGTGCTCGACTCGATTCATGGCTATATTTTTAGGTATGAGTTTGTGTTTGACTGACAATTGATAAGCAGTCGTTTCGTATCTTTCATTTCAAATAATTATGTTTTTCGTCTCCACTAATGATTGACTATTATTTCTATACATCACTTCTCATAGATTATAATTACAGTGTTTTTTGGTAATACTTTTTTTTGAGTCCTGTTTTTTTCCTGCAGAAACTTAATATAAATGTTAGTCATTCCTCTCGTATGAAGAATTAGTTGAATTTATGCCAATTATTGCAGTTTTTTGTTTGATATGAATTTTAAGGTCATTTGAACTGAAAAAATGTGTTTTTGAAAAACTCCAGAGAATTAAGTTTTGAAAGTAAATTATGTTTTCATTCATTTGATTCACAAAATAGATTTGAATTCATTCGAGTATTTGCCGGACAAATGTATTCATACTTTTTCCGCATTAAAAATGTTTCATTAAATTCATGTGTTTTTTGTTAATAAATAACTTTTGGCTCAGAAATGAATTTTTGAATATTGAGTTGAGTTTCGACTTCCATTAGAGACGATTAAGTAATAAATTATTAGTTGACTTCAAATGTGTTTTGTCTATGAGTTTGACTCTAAAATGGTTTATATCTTTTTTTGTATGTCTGACTGAAATGTTCAAATCATTATTCAAATACCTCTACTGATGAGTGTCTGCGCCCCTGACTTTTGGTACGCCTATTGGAAATTTCAGTGAAATACTTGTCCTCTCGATTGCGATAATTAATTATATAATTTTTTTGCCTCAATCTAATGATTATTCCGTTTCGTAAGAGTTTTTGTGTTTTTTTTGTTTGCAAGAGAGGCACTCCTTTCCCCTCAGTCTCTCACTTATCTCTGACTGAGTTCTTAATGTATTCAAGAAATTAGACCCAAATTGTCCTCTATTTTGATGGATAAATGGTTATATCAAATGATTATACAATGAATTAGTCGTTAATATTAAGGTATTAGTTGTCGACAGCAAAGAGAGAAATGGGTCTTAAATTCAGTGTCGTTTGGATTGGGTTTGAAACTGAAATAAACTTTTGGTTGAAATTGTTGTTAAAAAAATTACTAATGATTTGAAATTCAAGACTTGTCTTAACTCTAATCTTTTTCTATCAAAAAACTCTTTGCCATTGATTTAAAGGGCAATCGATTGAACAGTTTCTGAGAAAAGGGTTTCGCAATAGATTTTCATATCATTAAAGTCGAAAATATTTTTGTTTATAGAAAAAATATATATATTATTATCGTTGAGTTTTTTAGATAAAAATTTTTTATTGAAAATATGTCTCTAATGTAAAATTTTTGTACTCTTTTTCATAACAAATATTGACTTTTATGTGAAGAGAATCTAATAATTTCTTTACTCAATTCGCTCTGGATTTGGATGTTTTTAAGTCTGTGATTGGCTGACAAAATGTCTATTTTTTGCATCCCTTTTGAAAAATGGTTTCACAACCAAAACTGTATTATATGAAAGAAAATTCATTTTTATGTCAGTCATTAAAAATTTATTTATTTCGGTAATGAAATGGATGTGAATATATAAAGTCGTATAGAAATTAATTTTGCATTATTTCTATGAAGGCTTGCTCTCAATCTACACGACATGAGTCCGATTCTGGCACTCATTTCCATACAATTTGATATGAATAGCAATTTGTATTTATTAGACATATGTATAGACTTAAGGAACAAATCGTTTTCCTATCCATTGGTTCCTTTGATGTGAGAACTCTATCGATGAACTAATTGGCTCTGAAAGTGTCGCTTATGTTGAGCACATCCTTTTATATATTCTCCTAATCTGTGTCTTAACTGGTGTATTGCCAACGGCTCAGTCCGGTACTGCCCACTTGTTCTGTTCAGGAGTCGGTGCCGTCTCTGATGGCCATTATTAGTGTTGGCCTTCTCTATGGCATTGGGAACACCGGTGTCTCACACAATGTCTTTAACGCATCTGAATGTCGGTCCACAGAAACTTAGTTTTAAACACTTTTATTCTTCAATCCCTTTTCACAGCCGTCTTATCCACCCTTTCATTAGATTTCGTGATGTATTTCACAGCAAAACAATTCTTAGAAAGCGATCTCTTTTGCAGAATAAATAAAAAGGTTTGCATTTATGAGAATCTCATGATTTGAAGCCTTCACCTGTGCTGTGCTGTGCCGACACCTTCACAAAAACATCATTGTGTCGGATCTCTCTCTCTCTCTCTCTCTCTCTCTCTCTCTCTCTCTCCCTATTATTTATAGACAATAACCCATACCTTCTCTCATTGTATTTGTTTGAAACAATTTTCGTGCAGTTTTTTACTTCATTCTTATGAGATATTCTGTGCTCTTACACTGTGTCTCATATTTTTAACTTCTCATAACTTTTTCCCATTTATTCGCCTCTTTTTTATTACATTTGATATTAAATTATATTCTCCTCTCCATTGACTTGTTATATAAAACTGACTGTTCTTTCATTATTGTAGTCTTTCTTTATTTATTTTTTTTCGGTATCGTTGGGCTCACATTCATTTGGGGGAAGCCTTTGCTTTTCTTGTGTGAACTTTTTTGTTATTCCGAGCCATTAGTTCACGAGTTTCGTACGGATTCGGACTACAATTTGAAGGGATATCTCATCAGATCTTCAAAATTGTCGTCAATTCTGACAACGTTTTCGTGTAATTGGATTTGATTTGAGTCTAGTTTTCAATTATGTTTTGATTTGATAAATAAAACGGATTTTCGTAAAATTGAAACCAATTTTCCTGTTTATGATTAGCGTCCGTCAGATTAGTATATTTTTCAGTTGAATTTTGAGCAAAACATTGATTTTTATCTAATTATTAATGTCTATCATAATTAGACTCTCGAAATGTCGGTCTTCTGTCTCATTATTTTTGTTATTTGTTTTGTTATTCAATTCGAGTTTGCGATGAAGTAATTGAAAAAAAATTCTGATATTTGTCGGAGAAGTTCAGTCTTCAAATTGAAACAAATATTAAGTCCCCGAAAGGAATGCCTTCTATTTTTATAGACCTTTTTCCTAATCTTTTGTATTGTTTTTTACTTCGCTTTCCATTTATTTATTGTCGAAAATATAGTGAATTCTTAGACAAAAAATGACTGAAATTCACTCAATTTTTCTTATTTTTCGTCTTTTAGTTTGTCTTTTGTTCTGAACATAACTTTAACGTCAAAATTGTGTTCACTTTTGGTTTGGATTTTTTTATGTCCGATAGTTATGGTGTGACAGACATTGCTTTCAATTTTGTTTTTCCGTGAGAATTGAGTTTCACTTAAAGGCCAGCCATTGTTTAGCACTCGTTTTGGGTTTACTATTATTACCAGAGGTTTGGATTTGAAATAAAAAGGTTTTGATTCAAAAAAATATTTTGCGATCGAAAGCGAAAAAAGTGCTCAAAAAATGTTAGCAAAAAATGAGTGCCTCTGAACTCATGCATGGATTTCACTCTTGATTTCAAACAAATGCTGTGCCTTTTCGGGTGTCAGGGAACCGACACTTCAGAAATGAGAGGCAAGACTTGAGTTATAACATTAGTCTTAAGCCAATTGATATATAAATTGCAAGGAGTAGTCACTCAGAATGAAAATACATGGTTTAAGATTCGCTGCAAAATAGATGTCTTTTTCTTCTGTTGGAGGGTTTCGCCAAAAAAATTAAAACATTGATTCCCTGCCGAACACCGACTCCTTTGACAAAACACTTGTGACTCTTGTTTGAAGTATGTCTTCAAGTTTAGGGTTTCGCTCCTTTTCTTTCTATGAGTTTTTTTTCGCTCCCTTTCCCTTTAATTATGAAACTCTACTCTCATTTCTGTGGAAATATCTTTAATTTTTCTTCTTCTGGTAATTTGAGGACAATTTCTAACTATTTTTTTATGTTCCCTTCAGTTGGAAAGTCATTTGTTTTGCACAGTTTTTTTTTCAGTCACTCAGTCGGTTGTCCTCTCTTTGATTTAGATCTTCACTTCGACTCCGGTTTTTAATGTACTGTAAATGAAATATTCATTTGATTTTTGTTTGAAGTCCTGTTTTGTTTGGGATAAATGAGCGGAAAAATAATTCGGTCATTGGTTTGACACAAACTCTTCAGAAGAAAACTCTTTTAACACTTCCGTGACTTTCATATCAAAAATGTTTTTCATTTGCTTTCGAAGAGAGAAATGAATTTTCCATAACTTTTTGAGTGCAGATAAATATCGTGTTCTTTGAAATCAGAGTTTGTTTTTCTTTTCTCTCAATTTCTCCTTTTGTTTATGTTTTGAGTCTTTTCTGATTAAAAATTAAATTTGAATCTCTTTTCGGATGAAATTAAAAACTAATGTATATTTTCTCCGGAAATACTGTTTATAAGTACAGCTCTAGAGATGTGTCGTTCAGGTCCTGTCGGTTCAATGAAAGGGTTCGACTATTGGTATCTCTTTTCGGATATTTTTAGACTCATTTTCCTTTTGGTTTAAGTCTCGGAATTTCCGGATGTTTTGACTGTTATCCAAAGAGGAAGGGTATATATTTGGACAGCCATCCCATCAGATGGACATCTCTGTTGCTTTACGGCAAACGGAATAAATCTTTATAATTATGTAATTCATTGAAAACTGTAGTCGTTTTCCTTTGACTCTAATATGAAGCACTTGTTTTGGTAAACAGTAATATCCATTCATTTTGTTTATGAACTAATTCAGTTCCTTTATATCCCTGTCCTTCTATTATACATCTGTCTGTCCTTTTGTCGAGATGTTTGAGCCCATAGTTGTCTTATTCAATGCTTTTATTCATAGTCTTATTTATCAGGAAAACAAGACAACTCTTATTTGTGTATTACTTGTCTTTGTATCCGATCTATAAGTTCTGAGTTCTGTTGTAATTAAATATTGAAACAAATTTTTCTCTTATTTTTTGAGCCAAATATTCAGAGAATTTTTTGTGAACTCATTGAATGGTTTTTGGTTTCGTGTCTTAATGTCTTGTCTTTGGGGTTGAAATCGGTTTTTAAACCCTTTTTATATGTTTTTTCGTAAATTATATGCGAATTCCTTTCGAAATCCTGTTTACTCTGGTTTTCTGACATCGAGAGCTCTCCCTTTCATTAGTCAGAACCCACAGCCCTCTCCCAAATGTGTTGTGGGCTCTGCTCTGAGGTTCAAAATAATCATTCAATTAATTAATGCTCCGAAATGTGTGTTGTTTTTCTGTATTGAAAAATAGCATAAAATGTAATTTTGATTATAAGATATTAAAATGCAATTTTCAAATCTGAGTCACGAAAGCCTTCGAGAGGCGATCCTCTGCTCCACTCCACTCAGGAGTGAAATCTTTGGATCTGATAGCCTTCGAAACTAATACTTATTCACAGCTTTGGGTAAATAGAGAGACGAATAACCAAATTATATAATCAAAAGTATCTTTTGGTGCAGTGCCTAATGCACAGCACATAATTTCCCTCTGAACACATTTGGCGAAGAGGAGAGCACAGCATAATTTAGTGCTGATATTTCGTAATCACGTGTATTCTCATCAATCAATTGAGTGTTGTTTTCGGCGAACAATACATACATTTTATGTCATTAAGAAATGATAGAGAATTTCAATGCAAACAATTGTTGTCTTATCGGTTGGGTATCTATTGTTCTCCCATTTGACTGGATATTCCACTTTTGATTTCTTCTTGCAATCGATTTAAGTCATCGCTTCTGATGTGTTTCACATTAGATTTGGCCCTTAAAACAGGATTTTCTTCTAATTAGAGCACTTTTTTGCTATGAAATTGTTTGTCTACCTTTCCCTTTATTCTGTGCCTTTCAGTCAATCAGATTGTCAGTCGATTTTTGAAACAGAATTTCAGACAAAAGTATTGAATAGACTTTTTTGACGGCAAATATCGATCGGGAATTGAAAATATGATTTTGGTTTTGGAAAACAGTCTCTAATGTAATGTCTCTTATCATAAGGTGTGCTGAAAATTGATGCGAAAAAAATTAAATTATCTTTTCTTTTGATAATAATTTTGATGAAAAAAAAGTAAAGAAAAAATACTTATAAATGACTTCATGAAAATGAAATCAATTCCCCGTCGAGTGAATTAATTTTTGTGTCTTATATATCAGATAATCCAATATATCGTATATGTATTGTATATCAGACTCATACGTATATAATGTATATTAATATAATAATGTTTCGTATCGTTTGAATCCTTGACCAACTTTTCGGAGTAATTTATTTTTCCGATATATCTCTCTCTTTGGGAATATTTTTTTTTTGCAGACACTTATTTGAATTTCGTTTTTATTGTTTCGATTAAAATATTAACCAAAATGTTTCTCGTTTTCCACAATTGAATTGTTTTGCATTTTAATTGTTTCGATGAATGAATTCCTTTCGTTTTTTTCCAGTCATTTATTTTCTTTAGTTTTTAATCTATTTTTTTCATATTTTATTTGCAAAGAAGTCTTGTTTTGTATATTCAATTGAATTTCGCATTCAATTCATTGGATTAATTATCAATTGACGTAAAAATTGTTTGAAAAATGTGTTTTTGTTTTGAGACAAAATAAAGATGAGATTTATTGATATATTCATAATTTGTAGTGAAATGGAAATTATTTATGACTCAAAATTTGTTTTTAATTAAAGCCATTGTCTTTAATAATGAAATACATAATTAATTAATAATTTTTTCGCATTTATTTTGTTTCAGATAAACTTACGGCTCATTTTGCCGGCTTATGGCGAGAGTGGAAAAGCAAAAGAATTTTTATTTTCGTGAGTATTATCTCCTTTGAGCACAGGTTCACTGGGATACCAGTGCTCTTTTCATTAGATATCAGACACTTTTTTTAAACGATACGAGAATTTTATTTTTCTTATAGTTTTTCACATTTTGTGTTAATTATTATTTTTTGTTGTTTAAGAATATTCTTATGATAACTGAGTTTTTTGCATGAAATGAAAGGACAGGCAGTTTATCATAACTCCTATACATTGTTTTTCAGGGAATATATTATTAAAAATCTTTTTTCGACTGAAAGACTAATTAATTTTCGTTTGCAATAAATTTTTGATTACATATATTATCTGTAGTTTTGGTTTTAAATTTTTAATTAATTGCTGTTATTCTGTGCGCAGACCTAACGATTCCGCTGCAGATATAGCACAATATGTTTTCGATCACTGGCCCGAAGGTATGCCTAAAATTAATTGTCTAAAAGTGTTTACTTTTCTCTCTATCCTTCCCTTACTGTCATACTCTTGTAATCATCTATTTTCTCATCCCTTTCCTCTCTTTGTATACAATCTATTAATTACTGTCTTCGGATTCGCTGACGATTTCGTTTGGATTAAATCCAATTATGTCTTCGGCTTTAAAATTGTTGTTTATTTTAAATTTGTCTCTCATTTAAAGTCTTTAATTTATTATTCATTTCGTCTGAAAAAATGGTTTTCTGTTTATTTCTTAATCCAAAACTCAGTTTAGACTTAAAATTATTATTTTTATTCAATTTTAAGACTTTAATGACAATAATTATAGTTATTTTGACTGAAATTATATAACTCTTTGAGCTCAGACCTCATCGCAGTTAATATATTTATTTAATATCTGACTCTTGTTGTCGTAAAATAAGTTTTAAACATAATTTTGAATCAAAATCTGACATAAATACAGAAACTCATTAATAATTATTATTATTCAGAATTTCCTTTTGATTTATTCCGGATTTCAATTCAATTACGAATTTATTTCTTCTTTTATTGAATTTGTTTTGAAAGAAAACTTTCATTTAATGTATTTTTTCGGAATATTTTTGTTGTGTTTTTATTTCCGTTTAAAACCCATTTCTTTCTGAAGTTTTTTATTTCTCTTTTCTCTCTCTTATTCTCATTTCAATTGAACTGATGTTTGAAATACTGGTATTCAATGTATTATTTTCTAAACGTCTGATCCATTTAATGTCTTTAACTCTGACTGTAATTTGATTTTTCAATTCCGATGTTTGTATTAAACTAAACAATAAAAAATTCTTTTGTTTTATTCATTGGTTTCTCGAAGAATGGATGAATGAGTCCGTATCCAGAGCTGAAATCTTGCGACTCATATTCCAGGGAAGATTTTTACATGGAAATGTCACCCTAGCAGGTTTGTTTCCCTTGATTTTATCAGGGTTCAATTGATTTATATCATAATTGCTTTATTAATTTGGATCCAATTTTTTCCATCCATTGATATCCAGTTCTTGTTATCGTTCTGGGAAGTGATCTAGGGCCTAGATTCTATGCTCATTAATTAGATTGATTTTAAAAAGCTAATCTTGACGAATTGCTGGATAATTAATTGATATTCAGTTGATTTGTTCCACTTTTAATGACCTTAAAAATAGAGTTGTTTTGTCGAATCGTTAGGCAATGGATGGGATTTTATTGTCATTTAATAATCGGTTGATTTATTTTTTGTGAAACATTCGTAAGCCATGACTTCATTAGTTTTCTGATTAAGAGTTAATTAAAATACCGAATAATCGGTTCATAAGTTATACAATTGTTGTTTGTTTTTGTTTTTTTTTCTATTGATTTTGCGGTAAAAAATTGATTGTATTTACTCATTGTTTGTCTCTTTTTTCATTGTGGACAGCACTTCAATTGCCATTAGGAAAGACAAGTGTAATGCATTTGGTTCCGCGTGAAAATCTACCTGAGCCTAACTCACAAGGTATAAATGTTTTCACTTTATTTTTGAAAAATATATTTTAATGGATTTTCTCAGAATCAGTAAAAAAAGTGATTTATCTCTAAATGCGAACAGAATTTTGTGAACTGAATATTGAATAACCCTTTCGTTAGACTTAATGAATATATTTTTTGATAATTAGATTTTTTTCAGTTGAATACCAGGGCTTTTCAATTGATATGTAGAGTTGAGGTACTGTTCCTTTTTTTGGTTGACATATATCTCTTGAAAAGTGATTTTAGTGTTAATTTGATTCATCATTCGGTTGACAATCCATTTATATATTGAGTGAAAAATTAATGAGTTTTATGTTTTTGGGACTAAATGTTGCAAAACGTTTTGCATCGACTGATAATGTTTTTGCGAAACGTCTCTCTATTTATCTGTTGTATGCCTTTCCCCTCTTAATGTTTATTTGAGCCCAAATTGAATACATATGTTATGCACCAGAAATTTTGTGCACTGCCAGCACAGGAAGGGATAGGGAGGCCCCCCAACAAAAATTCCATCAGCGGAAAATGGTATGCGATCTGCGATATCCCTGTGCGCTAACATTGAATGCGATTCCCCGCCGGAGCTCACGGTTTATATTAGAGAGGCTTAAGTCGTGAAATACTGAACTGAAAGCAATACTTTCACTCGACGTTTGTGTTGTCAGACATTCAGTCATTACTCCCGACTCTTATTTATTTCACTCAAATTACTCGACATTTACTTTAATTCTTGTTTTTGTCTCATTTTTCAGACAAATTCAATATTTATTTTCAGTTATTTTTCTGATTTTAAACGAAGGGAACAAATGTTAGGAATATTATAATTGAATTTCTATTTATGTCTTTTAATTATTGTCTCAATTGTTGCATAACTGGAGAATAAATTAAGAAATTCCTACAGACATAGGGGTGGGCTCTGGGGCTGATTGAAGAGAGGCTACTGTTCCCATTAATTTAGAGATATCACTGAAAACTAGTTAATATTTTTTATGATTTTTTTGATGATTTAACTAATTATTTGATTTTGATTTGTTGCAGATCAACGACAAAAGAGCAAAGAGCGCAGCTCCGGGTGCTGTAGCGCAAGCTGTTCTATTTTATAAGACTGTTTCTCGTGTTTTGATCTGATTGTTGGTCCCCCCAATTGAGGCACCGACCGTTCCGACGGCTACCAAATCACGTGGAAATACACTCACATTTGTCTCTCTCTTCTCTTCTCTCTCTCTATAACTCTATATATTTCTTCTGTATATATGTCTATCGTGTCGTCGGAACAACACTTTATATATAAATAGATTTTAAAAAACAATTGAATTACAATTGGATTTCGATTATATTTTTGTCGGATTATATCACGAAAAGCCATTATTAGCTCATAATTCGGATCAAATTCTGAGATAACTGAGTGAAGGACTGGGTCTCTGTCGAGCCCTCTGTTAACTGCTGTTAATTGTATTCATCGATGCATTCATCGCATTAGTGACCAAACAATTCAAAGCATTTCATATTTATCTTTTGATATGAAGTTAGACACTGTACCGAACGACCCGTCGCTATGGATACCAATACAACTGTCCATCGATCGGGTTTCGACTGAAGAGCTCTCGAAGGCCTTGGATTCGGAGTCTATTCCGAAAGCGATTCGTAACGAAAGAAAAAATATGTCATTTGTTTTGAACCCAAATCTGTGAACAATTTGTTGGACTTTAGAGTCGATTATATTTTATTATAGAAAATGAAACGAAAACTCATCCGAAAAGACAACAAAAATCAATATTCAGTCGAATTAAATCATTTTTACCAAACATTCCGATCGATGTCCAAACCTCTAGAATTGGACAGACGTCAGACACTCTTTAGAAATGATAGTTATAGTCAGCACACCCTCACATCATTGCTGGCCATCTCTTCAACAATTCAAAAGATAATATTTGGGTTTTAATAACTGGTTATTAATTATTAGAAAAGTGTTCTTGCTCATCATATTATTGATGGCATTCTCAACTGCAATTCAACACTTCAGACAATTCCAAGATTACATCTCTAATGATATTTGAGATAAAAAAGGAATGGAAACCTATTTTTGAGACAAAACTTTAGACAAAAATAATTTGATAACAATTACGGAACTGTTGACTGAATTATAAGAGAAATCTCTTTATTTATGTAATTTTCAGACCCATTCCTATTGTCTTCGATGCCATTAATTGTATTGTAATTCATGCGAAATACGCGTTGAATCGGATAACAGTTTTTAGTTTTATTTGAAATTTAGTCTTAAATGTCACTCGAATTAAAGGGTCGACCCATAGGTCAGAGCGACCGACTCCTCGCAAAACCAGGGCTTCAATTTGTAAAACATGTAAATGCTTTGTAAAGTATGGTTCGGATGTGCATTATGTTGGACTCGAGTCGAAAGGGAACGGGTTCTACATATTATTGACTTTGTCTGAAGGTTGGACTCAAGTGTTTGTTCAGCTTTTGGTCACTAAAAGTCTGGGAATTCCTAAAAAAACTATCCATTAATAACTGGGGGTTCGACCACCACTTGCCAGCCCTACCGCTTCCCAAAACATTGCACATCCCCTCGAAATGTAAATTATTTTGAAATACCCAGTCGTGTAATACCTCTCTCTATATCTCTGTTTTAAATACGTTTTTCCTGTTTTTCAAACCGAAAGACACACAAAAAATCTGTAAAATTCAGAACTCATTCATCGAATTCGTTGAAAAAAAGTCACAAAAATTATTAATTGAATTAAAAAATTGAAAAATAATTATTTGATTTCCGAAAAAACAATTGAAAAACAAATGTTTCGAAAGAAAAAAGTTCTTTAACTCTCTTTTGTCTGACTATTAATTGATTTTGAATTAATAGGACTTATATTTATAATTATATTATTAATTAATTATAACTATTAGTGAAATAAATTGATTAAAATCTAATGAAAACATTACACAAAAACTACTGAATAAAAAAAGTTGTTATGTTTTGAAATTAAATGTAAATACGATATTATGTTTAGATTTAAAGATATTGTCGTCAAATGATTATCAATTCAATTAAATATTGAAAATATTAACCATTTTTTGCATTTCATTTATTTATTGGCATTTTATCGGATTTCTTACAAAATGTATAAAAATATTTGATTATAATTTGCGATCAATTAGTCATTGGATCTGTGCGTCGGGTTTTGGACAGACCTCCAGGTCTTGGACTTCGCGTTGGACGGACTCTATGTCTCTGATCAGAGTTAAGACCTTCTGTTGGTTTGAAAGACAATATTTTGATTCAATTTAACCATTCATTTGATGTTTGAATACCTTTTGAACTGATTTGCGAATCGATTCGTACGACTCCTCGGCTTTGGTCAGGTTTTCGGTCAATTCGGCCAATAATTGAGTCTTGGATTCGAGCCTTTCGTCGACCGACTGCTCAAAACTCTTAAGGCTTTGAATGAAATCCTGTTTGAAGGGATCGATAGCCGACTGGACTTTAATGAAATCGACCGGAAGTTTGTCGAAATTCTCGGAAACGTAAACCAATTTCGAGGCAATTGTTTTGTCTTCAAATAATTGTCTCATTCTTTGGTCGACACTCTTCTCGATATACTTTTCGTATTCTTTGAGATGTTTTTCGCGGATTTCGAGGAATTTATTGAGAGTTTTGTCGCCCTTTGAGGTGAGAGTTGAGACAATTTCGGCAAAACATTTGTCGATACTTTTGGTGTAAACCCTAACCGCCTCTTCAATGAACATATATCTCAACTCAAGAATCGGTCCGATAGTCTCCGGATCTATTGATGTGATATCATTATTGGTCACCGAATTGGTCGCCATTGAAGTGTTGACCACTTCTTCAGACATTGTTTTTATGAAAGACTGAAAAACAGTTGACTTTTGTTTTGATTGAAATGTTTTGGCGCCAAATGTATTGTCATTTCATCGAAAGTTTGGGACTATTATAGAGTGAAGTCTGAAGTGAGTGACGGATGTATTGACTGTTTATAATAGTACTGAATGTTCGATAAAATGGGGAAATCCCTGAAAAGTAGACGTTATGACACGTTTAGGTGAAAGTCATTAACGGATCCTTTTTTTGTTATTTTATTTTTCAGATTATTTTAATTATTTAAGAGATTCTCATTTAAATCAATTGATTTTATGTATAATTTGTTTAATTAGTTTGCATGCGATATGTGTTTTCGAGGTGATTATCAATGTTTAAGACCAAGATCTTTGAATTCATTCGACTGGACTTTTGTGTAAACACTTCTCAAAGATATTTCAAAAAAGGTTTGAAATTTTGTTTCAATAAATCCCCGAAAAAGGGGACAAAAAACCCCGACTTTTAAATCCATTCAATCATTGATTCATTGCTTTGCGTTTCGTTTGGTTTGCGATCAAAACATAAAAACATTATTTTATTTAAAACTTATTTTTAATTAATTATCAAATAATTGACTTTAATTGGGTTCTGAAGAAGTGTTTGAACAATGGGTCGAAAAGGTATGTAAACTGTATTTGTGTCCATTGATTGACCGGTTGTTCTGATCTGAAGACAAAAGCAGTAAATTTAAGCCAAAATCGCAAACAAATGATAATAATAAACGAAATTATGAAGAGTTTAATGACACCAACGATGAGACCGAAGTGACGGCTGATATCATCCCTGAGTCGGCCAGTCGTACGATCGCCGAAGGGATCAAAGAGGATGAGTTCGGCGCCAAAGACTACACCAAAGACTTGGCCCTCAGAGAGGATTATATGTCGCGCCCGCTTTGGGTCGCACCCGACGGACACATATTTTTGGAGACATTCTCTCCGGTCTATAAACACGCGCACGACTTCCTCATTGCCATCGCAGAGGTATCTCTTTATGTCTTAATTTGATTCGATGTCTAATTGAGTCTTTTGATTGACAGCCGGTGTCCCGACCGGAACACATCCATGAGTACAAACTGACCGCTTATTCACTTTATGCGGCCGTTTCTGTTGGCCTTCAGACCAAAGACATCATCGAATACTTGAGACGATTGAGTAAAACAACAATTCCTGAGGGAATCGTTGAGTTCATTAATGTAAGCACTGGTTCTTGTCTTTAAATATCGCGTTATTTAATGCCCTATTCTTCTGGGTTTCATAGCTCTGTACTATTAGTTACGGAAAAGTAAAGTTAGTTCTGAAACACAACCGATATTTCGTTGAATCTCCGTTTCCGGTGAGTATTAAATCGACTTTAGTTTGAATTTTTGTCTCATTTTCTGTTATTTTGGTCTTTGTTTAGGATGTGATACAAAAACTCCTTAAAGACCCCGAAATACAGAAGTGTCGCCTCAGAAGGGATGCCGACGACGAGAGCGACGGACTGATAGTCACGTCTCTAAAGCCGTCCACAAGTAAAGCCGTCGACAATAAAACGGATCCAAAAGCTGACGGAAAAGAAGAGGAAAAGACAGACGAAGTTCCCGAAGATATATTCAATTACTACGAGAAGATGGAGAGGGAGGACGAAGACGCAGAAGACGTGAAAACAGTCTCTTTCGAAGTGAATCAGTCAGAGATTGAAAACCTTCAGAAGAGATGCATTCAATTGGAATACCCCTTATTAGCGGAATATGACTTCAAAAACGATACTTTGAATCCCGATATCAAGTAATCGATTGACTTTTTAAATGATATTTTATTTTAAAACAAATTTTCTCTGTTTTTTGAAGTATTGACTTAAGACCGACGGCTCTTCTTAGACCATATCAGGAGAAAAGTCTACGGAAAATGTTTGGTAACGGTAGGGCCCGCTCTGGTGTTATTGTGCTGCCCTGTGGTGCAGGAAAGTCATTAGTGGGCGTCACCTCCTGCTGTACAGTCAAAAAGCGATGTCTAGTTCTCTGCAATTCTGCCGTTTCTGTGGAACAGTGGAAAACACAAGTAATGAGTGGTTTTCCCCTATTTTTTGGACACTTTTTGATTTTATATGTAATTTCAGTTCAAACTCTGGTCGACAGCAGACGACTCAATGATATGTCGGTTCACATCTGACGCAAAAGACAAACCAATCGGAAGCGGTATTTGTATCACAACTTATTCGATGATAACCCACACCCAGAAGAGGTCGTGGGAAGCGGAACAGGTTATGAAGTGGTTAACAGAACAGGAATGGGGTCTAATGCTGTTGGATGAGGTGCACACAATTCCGGCCAAAATGTTCCGTCGGGTGTTGACCATAGTCCAGGCTCACACCAAACTGGGTCTGACCGCAACACTGGTCAGAGAGGACGACAAGATAGCGGACCTCAACTTCTTGATCGGTCCTAAACTATATGAAGCCAATTGGCTCGAACTCCAACAGAACGGGTATATCGCACGCGTCCAGTGCGCTGAGGTCTGGTGCCCTATGGCTCCCGAATTCTATCGCGAATACCTGTCCACAAGAACCTGCAAAAAGATGGTATTTTTGACTCATTTGTTAACGTTTTGATTGATTTGTTGTGTCCTCTGAACAGCTCTTATATGTTATGAATCCAAATAAGTTCAGAGTTTGTCAGTTCCTAATCCGATATCACGAACGAAGAAACGATAAAATCATTGTCTTCTCCGACAATATCTTTGCTCTCGTAAACTACGCCAAAAAGATGGGACGGTATGTCCATTAAAAGAGTTTAGTTTCAAATAATTTGACTGTTTTTTTTGTGTCACTTCAGTCCTTACATTTATGGGCCGACATCTCAGGGGGAAAGACTTCAGATTCTCCAGAATTTTCAATACAATCCGAAACTGAATACAATATTTGTGTCTAAAATAGCGGACACTTCTTTTGATTTGCCGGAAGCCAATGTCCTGATTCAGGTGTCAAGTCATGGCGGGTCCCGTCGACAGGAGGCCCAACGTTTGGGGCGTATTCTTCGGCCCAAAAAGGGAATGCAAACCGAAGAGTATAACGCATTCTTCTACTCATTGGTATCTCAGGACACCCTTGAGATGCAATACGCGCGGAAACGGCAGCGCTTTCTCGTCAATCAGGGCTACAGTTATAAAGTAATCACTACTTTGAAGGGTATGGATGAGGAGGACCTCTTCTATAAGTCAAAAGAGGAACAGCAGTCTCTCCTCCAACAAGTCCTTCAGGCTAACGATACAGACGCAGAAGAGGAACGTATTCCCGGCGCTGATTCTGGTATGAGACCGACGGGTAATGGAATCACCAGAAAAGTTGGAAACATGAGCTCCATATCAGGGGCCGACGACAGCGTCTATATGGAGTATAAGTCAAAGTCGAAGGGAGAGCACAAACACCCGCTCTTTAAGAAGTTCAGGAAGTAGTGGTCAACTCCTTTGACTTTATTTGTTGTAATTGTTTTCATTAAAATTATGCGATATTTTTGGTAAATATTGTTTACTGTTTGGGTAATCACTGTTTGAATCAATTGATTTGACGAAAGGTTTTATAAATTATTTTTTGTAAATAATTTCCAAACAAAACGCAAACGAATCGAAACGCAATCAATGATTAAATCAATAATTGTTTCGCGAGTTATCACTCTTTCAATAAATTGTTTTTAATATTTGAAAACCTATTTCTCTTTTTAAGCAATTAATTGGTTCTTATTTATTGTGATTTTACTTTAAAAGTGAATTTTGTTTCAGATTTTTGTCAATTTTATGGATAAACAGAACAAAAATGCCTTCAATAAGAAACAGCCGTCAGTTAAGAAGCGTCGGTCGGGCCCTAAACGCAAACGAATCCGCGTTCACAGCGCCCTCAAGTCTGACCAAAAGATAGAAATCCGGTGCTCTTTCGATGCGAGCACTTCCAGTGTCCATAACATCTCTTTCGATAAGAATTTGCTCTCGAATTGGAGTTTTCCGCACAGAATACACAAATTCTATTCAATAAAAGGGATAACCAGACTGTTTGATTGGCAGGTATCTACAAATCACTCCATTTCTGCGTTTATTTCTGTTTTTTTTTCAATATTTGGTTTGATTTCATATAAAAAGGTGGACTGTCTTAACATCGATGGAGTTCTTGAGGGTAAAAATCTTGTGTATTCCGCGCCCACCAGCGCCGGAAAGTCAATGGTCGCCGATATACTGCTCTATAAGAAACTTTTGGAGCACAAGAAAAAGGCGATTATTATTCTGCCCTTCATTTCTGTGACTCAGGAAAAGATGTTGTCTTTGAAATCGGTTTTGAAATCTGTTGGCGTAAGAGTTGACGCGTTTGCCGGCGGTGTTAACCCACGCGGAGGTCTGGCCAGAGTCGATGTCGCCGTCTGTACCATAGAAAAGGCCAATAATATGATAAATAAGTAATAATTCATTTTTCGATTAAATATCTGTTTTAATCCACTTTTGGTTTTTATATGAAGACTCATTGAAGACAATAAACTCCAAGAAATCGGTTTAATAGTTGTCGACGAACTGCATATGATTGGGAACCCGAGTCGAGGCATTCTTTTGGAGCTTTTATTAACAAAAGTGTTGTATTTGAGGAAACGGATGAAACACGACATTCAAATTGTGGGAATGAGTGCAACGATTCCCAATCTGGACGTAATCGCCAAATGGCTCGACGCCGGCCTTTATGTAACTGACTTCAGACCCGTTCCCCTCTACGAAAGAGCAGCCATTGGAGACGTTATCTACGATTCGCCGCAAATGACTGAATATAGGCGTTTGGATATCAAAGACTACGAAATCACGAGATCTGAGGGAACGGACGACTCATATCTGATATTCTTAGCGATCGAAACACTAGTCAATGGGTTCGGATCTCTGGTGTTCTGTGCGACCAAAGCTCAGTGCGAAAAGTGTTGCCGAATTTTGGCCTCAAATATATATGATTTCGGAAAGGGATCTAAACCTAAAAACGATTCGACCAATCATTTCAAGGATAAAATATTGTCGGCTCTAAAATTCGATGAAATAAATGAAGTGATGCAGCAGTTGGAGAGGTGTTCGGCGGGTCTTGACAAGTCTATTGCCAAGTCATTGCGTTTCGGAGTGGCGTACCATCACGCGGGACTATCTATGGAAGAGCGCTCTATTATTGAGGAGGGCTTCCGTAAGGGAGTTATTAAGATTCTGTGCGCGACGTCGACCCTATCCGCTGGTGTGAACCTTCCGGCGCGACTCGTTATCATCAAATCTCCGCTCGATTTTAGGAATTCTGTTATGGATTCGATGACTTACCGGCAAATGATAGGACGCGCCGGTCGTCAGGGCGTCGACACTATGGGAGAGTCTATTCTGATATGCAGTGAAAACAATCGATCAAAAGCCGAAGAACTCCTGAATTCAGGTCTGAGTCCAGTCAACAGTTGTCTATTGGGTTCGGAGTTGAGTGAAGCCTACGCTTCGGGCACTCTATCAATGAAATCGAGTCATAACTTCAATGGAATCAAGAGAGCAATTCTCGAAATCATAGCCAACGGAACGGCAGCTAATTATGAAGACGTATCCGACTATATGTCGAACACACTGTTGGCCATAAACAGCTCCGAAGTGGTGACGAAGTCTATCATCGATGACGTGATTCAGTATTTGATCGATGAGAAGCTCATCCATAGTATGACAGACACCGATAGCCAACAGAAGAAGATAACTCCGACTCAGTTCGGGAAAGCAGTCCTGGCGTCGGGTATATCCCCTCGAGACGGGTCCTTCATATTGAGTGAACTGAACAAAGCGAAGGGTAACCTCTGTTTGGGTAATGATCTGCACCTTCTCTACGAAGTGACTCCACTCAATCTTAGCGATCAGTTGGAGTCAATCGATTGGCAGCACTTCGCCACCATTTGGACCAAAATGGATGATGACATGCAAAGAGTTGGAAAACTTGTGGGCGTTTCGGAGAACACACTCTTCTCTCTGATCAGAAAGAGTCGACTCTTCAATGAAAACGAAATGTTAATCCATAAGCGGTTATACGCGGCTCTGGCTCTCAACGATTTGGTAAATGAGGTGCCCCTACATGAGGTGTCCAACAAGTTTAAGATTAATAAAGGGGTTCTACAGTCACTACAGCAGAGCGCCAGCAGTTTCGCCGGAATGTTGACCACATTCTGCAACCGTCTCGGATGGCATAACCTCGAGATCCTTATCGAACAGTTCCAGAGCCGACTCTTCTTTGGTGTCCAGAGAGAGCTCATAGATCTGATGCGTATCACAAGTCTTAACTCAAGTGTCGCCCGTCTCCTATACGACGCCAAATACGATACAGTCGTCTCATTGGCTAACGTCGGGAAGTACTCTGACATCGAACTTGTGCTCATGAATGCTGGTCCCTTCGATAAGAATAAAACTGTCCAATCGTCTGTTATGTGGGTACCCGGACTGGGCAAAGCCCTGTCGGTCCGGGAAATTGCGAAAGCAATCATATATGAGGCCAAAGAAATTGTGAACAAAGATTTGGGTATAAAAGTGTATGACTTAAGTCAGGCCTCCAGTACTGAATCAAATGACGAACCAATTTATTTGAATGACTTGTCCGACGACTCCAATGATATGCAGCCGACCTCCAGTTCCTACACAAAAATTAAGTCAAAATATGGAACAACTGATGATAATTGCAAAGAAAATATCGTACAAATCGATGAACCCATAGAATGTGATCTCAAATCTGTGAACAGATCTATTCCTTCAGCCAAAGGCCTCAATACCTCATATTCTGGCCGTAAAATACTCTTTCATTGATCTCATTGACAATTATTTTAATATTTAATAAAATTTTGATAATATTTTTCTAACCTTTCGCTCAATTTTTGTCATTATTTTGACGTAAATCTCAAATATATTTGAATATAATATAAAATGTATTAAATATTAGAAAACGATTTAAATAATATATTTTTCTTATGATTTGTGTCTTAATTCTTATTAAAAGTCATGATTTTGTGGTAATTAAGCGAAAGGTTTAGAATAATTGTGTAGTAATCGATTATTTTAATAGATTCTAATTTGTTTGGATTTTTTACAGAATTGGAAGCAAACACTTCTGGTGTGAAATCTATTATATCTTCGACACCTATCCCTTCGACGACAACCCGTTTCTCCCGTTTGAATACAGGTCTGGAAAAGTCAGAGAAAACCAACGATTCGTTCGCTTTTAGCGACAGTTTAGACAATATTTCTTGGGATCAACTCAACGATGATTTGATTAAAATGAATGAAGAAATGGTCGACACTTCGATGAAGAATATGTCGACAATTAGTACCGATTTGTTGACCAATCGTTGCGTAAGTCCTGATCTGATCGATGGGCTCAGTATTCGGTCTGACGGGTCGTCTAAACGGTCTTCGAGTCCGTCTCCGTCGGGAAAAATGGGTGAAAGGGTTCCGAAAAGACCTCATTCGACGACTTCTAGCTTTTCTCTTCTAAATTCAGACGACAGTCTATTTTATAGCGAGTCGTCTTCGGATGTGTTCCAGAGATCCGATTCTGAAGAATCGTCGGTCAGTTCAGTGTTTCAAAAGACAGTATTCAGTGAATTGAAAATCGGCGACAAATTCAATGTCTCTGTCATTGACTCAAATAATATCTCTTTAATCAATGTATTGATCACTAAATTGAAACACAAGAAGACATTTACGCTTAGCTTTAAGACAGAACTCAAGAATCAAAATCCTATTCAATTGATCGGATCTAAGATTAAATCACTTAAGAGTATAACTCAAGAGGTAAACGGTTTGGACATGAATTACAACAACACAGTAGTGACTGCTCTGTCCATCTGTTTCGAGTCGGAAAACATTGTTTTCTACGTTAAGAGTGAAACAGCCCTCAAAGGAGTCAGAGATCAGTTGAAAATTCATTTGAAAAGTGATTCAAAAATAATTGCATTTGACGTCAAATCGTGTTATAAAATATTGAGACAATGTTTTGGATTAGATCTTCAAATATTGAATCGAATTGATTGGTATGACCTTCGAGTCGCTCATTGGATACTCGATCCCGAGGCCGACCGTCCGACTGATGTTAAATATTTAGTGAAAACTCACGCCAAAAGTTATTATCATTTATTCAATTCAAAGAACGCTTTCATCGAAAATGAGTGCACATCCACTGGACTTATGTTTCCTCTGATTAATACTTTGATGAGTCAATTGGATGACAAGAATCAATTGAAGGCCTTAAAGAGGACCGAAATACCGTCCCGTTTGACGATAGCGGACATGGAGTTGAATGGATTGTGTGTTGACTACGAATCGATGACAAAACAATTGGATCTCTTAAACGAAACCAAACGACAATTGGAGTCAAAAGCGTTTGAAGTCTCGAACATTAAGTTTAAATTTTCAAAACCAGAAGAAGTGTCTAAAGTGTTGTACGAAGACATGAATCTGTTGTCAAATTATTATAGCGTTCAGAAGAACGTCAATAAACCCAACTCTAAGGGAAAGTATAACAGAAAACTACCGAAACATTTGAGTACATCGAAGATCGCTCTCAAGAAACTCATGTCTTTGACGAACAATCCGTTGCCGCGGATTATCCTCGACTGGCGTCGAGTCGATTACGCCATCAAAAAGTCCGTCCAATCCGTTCTCAGTTGTTGTACACTCGACCCGAAAACAGGCATTCATTTTATCAATGGTTTGTGCGATGACTGGACCTCTACCGGAAGGATATCTATGTATGAGCCGAACCTCATCGGTATTGTCAAAGACTTTTCTGTCGATGGAATCGCTTTCGACGAGAAGAAAGACTCGAAAGAAACCATTTCTTTCAGTTTAAGAAAATGTTTTATCGCCCGAAAGGGTTATGTCTTAGTTTCTGCCGATTACTCACAATTAGAGCTCAGAATATTAGCCCATCTCTCGAAAGACAAGGAACTGTTACGTGTCCTCAACGATGGCGGAGATGTCTTCAAAAATATTGCTTCCGTTTGGAAATCGAAATCAATTGAAGACATTTCAGACGAAGAGAGACAACAATCGAAAGCGGTATTCAATTGAATTGTTTTTTTAAAGAATTATTTGAATTAAATTTGGATTCGTTTGGATTATCTTCAGATCGTTTACGGAATGATTTACGGAAAGGGAGAGAAAACTCTGTCCGAAGACTTAGAAGTGACAGAAGAAGAGGCGAAGGTATTCATCGAATCGTTTATCAGTCGATACGAAGGCGTCAAAGCGTTTATCTCACGGACTGTCGAAGAATGTCGTGTCAAAGGGTTTGTCGAAACTATAACCGGAAGGCGTCGTTATTTACCGCACATTCAGAGCTCAAGTTCTATGAATCGATCGAAGGCTGAGCGACAGGCCGTCAATTCGACAATACAGGGATCGGCAGCAGATCTCGTGAAGACTGCGATGAGTTTAATGCAGAACAGACTCTTCGACAATAAGGACATCGACTCCCGGTTTGTGCTTCAGATGTACGACGAGTTGATGTATGAAGTGAGGGATGACTCCACTCAACACTTCACTCAACTTTTGGTTCAATGTATGGAAAACTGTCTGAAGAACTTCAGAGTAGAACTACCCGTCAGAGTGAAAGTGGGCCCCAATTGGGGTGAACTACAAGTAATCGAAGTTTCGAAATAAGATTTTAGACATTTTATGAGTTTTTAAATTATATTTGTCTTAAGTATTGCACGAGTCCTGAGATTTAGCTTTAATTGTGAATAATTCACAACTTTTTCCTTTAAAAGGAACTGATTTTATATTTTTATTCTAATTATTAATTGAAATGAATTTTATTTTTAATCAATTTTTATGTAAAAATGAATTTTTAATATATCTTAAAATCAAATAAATGTTTTCATATTTTGAAGCAACGCTTAATGACTCAGAATCTGACACAACTCTCCTTTGAATGGAATTAACTTGGTGATTAATTGAACATCACTTGTAATTAGCAATTTTCAAAGTTTTCCCCAACTTTTGATTCAATGATTGAATTTGTGAATAAGTGAATGACTGCAATACAAGCTTAAACTTGTCATAAAAATCTAAACTATTCTGGCCTTTCATATGATGAGAAATTAAAATGTGCAAAAGTTGCATACATGTATTGAACCCTGGGTAGTATTTTCCATTGCGTTTTTATATACGATTTCAATGTTTCATCTTATTGTCTATGAGTTGAGTTGAGTCTATTGTCTATGAGTTTGGCTTTTGTTAAGAAAGACTTCAGTTTTAAAAAGTCATTCAGAAGTCTCGCTTCAAGTCTCGAAGTCATTCATTTCATTCATTGATTTCTTTTTATTTGATTTTTATTTAATTTAAACCAATTTTTAATTTTATTTAATTTCAACTTTTAATTAATCCATTAATTGGACGAAATGTCGACTATTTTTAGCAAACGATTAAATTCTGCGAATGAGAAGACAATCGATAAGAGAGACTCATTCGATAGATTCGGAGACGACTTATCGGAAGTACTTCTCAGTTACCTCTCGTTTGAAGATAAGATGCGCTTCGAATGTCTTTCCAAACAAATTCAGAGCATTATCTTCAATAAAGTGAAGACAATTAATGTGGAAAACCGTAGACTGAGTTCACTTATACTTCCTTCTCATTACAAAAAGTGGGTTTTTATCAGGAGTTTGAGGGCAATCCTCAAGAAGTGTCCGAACGTCCGAAAGGTATTCTTTGCCGATGCTGTCAATGGGGAACAGGTTTTCAAAACATTGATAAGTTGTTGCACTCAATTACATCAAATTGAATCAAACTTTGAGGGTCTGTCCGATAAGACAATCGACATCTTCTGCCATAAGTTCGGATCGAGACTCAAGAAAATCAATTACATTCAAAACAATCCGATCATTCGGAAGGTCTTGAAGTTGTGCCCAAATATTGAAACAATTGGTTACGACTGGATCTGTTTGAAAGAGATCTTCGATGGCGACACAGTTCTGGTCAAAAGACTGAAAGTTTTTGCCTTTTATTACTTCGCCGGAGATCTCAAACGGATCAACACTTTTGTTGAACAGAATAAAAATTCTTTGGAATCGATTGAAATCATTATCTACGACAAGACTCTGACCCCAAAACACATGAAGACTCTCTTTAAAGAATTACTCAAATTAAGACATTTAACGACTCTTGGAATCTATTATTACGTTTCAACGGAAAATAATTTCATTGATTTCATGGAAAACCTGAGCGAAAAGTGTCCGAAACTGTCGAAAATTGATTTTGACCTCAGAATCAGTAAATCGGAAGACATTATAAAAGTCTTCGAATCACTGAATCGTTTGAAACAATTGAAATCCATTAAAATGACGAACCATTTGGAGGACTTCCCTCTCATACCTATAAGCAGTGTATCGCTCAAAGACTGCACTCAATTGTATGAACTGACGATTAGAGGAAACACTTTTGCACTGAACGACCAATTCTTCGAATCAATTGAAAAACATTTGCCGAAACTCCGATCCATTCACTCGAATAACGTTGACATCAGTGGACAGGCGTTTAAATCATTGTCTCAATTGCCTAATTTGCGGACTCTTAGTCTGATATCAATGGCTTCAGAGACTGTCATTGAAGATGATGTCTGGAATCTGATCGGCAAAAGTCAGAAAATTAGATCAATTTATTTCATTAACTCTCAAATGAGTTGCGATTTTATTGATTCTGATATCGAGTACATCAAAGATATAAAGGACTTGACTATCACTGGAGACCTTATGTGGGAAGACGACGATGTCTTCGAAGACAATGATTCTCAAAGTTCTTCGGATGACAAGAAGACTGAACTCTAGTCTTATATTTTTTGTATTTTTTATTCATCCGACAAATAATTTTGAGAACTCTTTTTACATAACTTTTGTAATCATTTTTTAAAATCGATTTCTATTTTTATCGACTTTTTTAACGAATTGTTTTTGTAATTAATTTTTGTATTATTTGTATATTGGACTCAATTTTTCATTTGATTTGAGTTTTATTTTTTATTTAAAAAAAAGTGTAACATGTTACATTAATTAAATGATTCGATGAATTTTCAAAAGTTCTAGCTCATTTTTTGCAGTTTTTAAGTGCACTAAAATTACCTACACCTGAATAACCTAGCTTATCATGTACATATTGATACCCAAAATACCTTGGTCGAAAAAGACAATCAGTTTTCAGGTAAAATCAAATGACTAGAATAGGAATAACCAGATCTCACAAACTTTGAAAACTTTTATGCACTGAAGAGACGATCCCTTTAAGTTTGTTGTCATTTGTTTTGAAAACAAAAACAAAACTCAAAACAAAACATATCTTCAGTTCAGTCGACAAATGGATTCATTTCCCGAAATCCGATGGAATGTCTCCGAACTTAATAAAGACATTAATCGTCTTCTGATGATAATCGAGACTTTGGAACAAATCAAAGACCGTTTTGTCTCTTCTTGTAATTGTCTTGAAGTGGAAAACAAGAGACAAATCTTTGAACTGATCTCAAAATACGAAGACCTGAAGAAAAGCCGTTCGTCTGTAAAACAAGAGACTCAAGACATCCAACAGATAATCGGCCGACAGTTCTGTGACGACACGTATGAGACAATCGATGGCACTCTCGACACGATTGACGACAATTTCGACGAAAGTGACCGCAATTTCGATACAAACGATGAGTCAAACGATTACTTCGACGAAGACTCAGACGACGGACACATCAAAGCGAAGACACCGAAGAAGAGGGGGAGACCTAAGAATGTAATGGCTTTCTCTCAAATGTTTTTTTTGATAATTGATTTGGGATTACAGTCGAAGACAACGCTTTACAGCAAACCACTGAAGAGCGTAACGATTGGGGATAAGACCTTCTCTTGTTTGCGGTCATCGGACGGCTTCTTCTACTGTGAGTTTCCCGGATGTCTCCGACAATTCACTCAAAAGGTCTGTCAATCGATCTTCAATTGTCACCGAAACTGATCCGAAACAATCTTTAGGGAAATATTTTGCGTCATATGGCAGTCCACGGGGCGGAGAAACAATACAAATGCACATACGATGGCTGTCCCCGAAGGTTCGCCGACACCTCAACTATGAAAAAGTAATTGTTTACTGTTTTTCAATTGATTTATGAATTCAATTGTTTGTGTCTTCAGACATATTATGGTTCACCAGAATCTGAAGACATTTAAATGCGAATGGAGTGGATGTGACTACGCCTGCAATTCCTCTTCTGGTCTACAGCTCCACACGAGACGACACACCGGGGAAAAGCCCTACCAATGCGACTGTCCGTTCATTTTGTTCTATTTATTGAGTCTTAAAGAGTTTGTTGTGTTTCAGGGCCGGGATGTTCGTCAGCCTTCCGGTGCGCCTCTAATCTGATTGAACACAAAAGGGTTCATACGGGAGAAAAGCCCTACCAATGCGACTGTCAGTCCTCTCCTCGAACTATGTTTTTGAACTTTCAATTAATTTTTTGATTTGTTTTGTGTTTTTAGGGCCGGGATGTAAGACCTCTCTCACTCATCTAACTTACGGTTTAATTGAAATTTGAATTTAAGGCACATTCCGTTGCAAAGGAGGGGGAGATCTGGGAAAACACAAACGAATCCACACCGGGGCCCGACCTTTCCGTTGCGAATGTAGTCTCAAAACAATTTTATTTCAATTGATTTATTGTTTTTTCCCATTTGAGGGCCCGGATGTCAGACGCGTACGACTACTTCGAGTGAGCTTAAACAACACCAGAGGACACACACCGGAGAAAAGCCATACAAATGTGATTTTCCCGGTTGTGGTGTAGTTGGAAGGTATGACTCGTTTGTTAGTTTGGTTTGTTTTAAACACTTTATATTTTCGCAGCACTTCTTCAGTAATCAAAAGACATTTCCAGAGAAAACACTCAAAAAATATATGAAAACGAATCGAAAGTCTTTGAGATATAATGAGATATAATAAGTGCCAAAAGTCATTGGTTTAGAGGAATCACATATTTGATGAAGTGTTGGAACAATTGATCTAAAGTTAGGGAACAGTTTATGAGGTCTCGAAACACATCAGAATTGGTCGGAATCACTGGACATGACTTACATTTCTATTAATTTAATTTTCGAGAAATTTATTTACATTTAATTTATATTTTATTTGAAAACCAATTCTCTGACAAAACATTAAATGAAAATTAATTTTTTTGAATAAAAGCTTCAAAATAACAAAACAGTGATTCAATGAAGTATTCACTATCTCTCGTTCTCAACGTCTTCTAAGTCGAGGTCTTCCATGTCTTGGAAGAGGGACTCATCGACTTTGACGTCGATATCTGTGTCCGTATCGTCGAGGAACTGGAGGTCGGACTCAATTAAGTTCTTATTCTGTTCGAAGAGCTGTTTTCCGGTCAGCTTTTTGTTGATCTCTTGTTTTGTTTTGAAATTTTTGTCCAAAGCGTTCATCTCTTCGTCAAACTTCAACCTCCAGGCCATGAATGTCTCGACTGTAACTCTGGTTCCCTCGAACTTCTTCCGCTCCAACTCTTCCTCCTCTCTCTTCTTGCGTTCGATCTGTTCCTTCATTTCCTTCCGTTTTTCATCTGACTTACGACTGATCCAATCCATGGCCACCGAAACCATCGTAAATGTCATAACCATTCCTAAGCTGTTGTTGGCCTCCGCTTCCAACAGTTCCAGGAGTTCCTGTTCGTCACAATCGTCCAAATTATCCGAATCTAGTATTTCTATGTCTGGTATCGAATCGGGATATGTCTCCTTCAGAGTGAACTGAAGAACCACTTCATCTAATTTGAGGACACAATTGAAACATTAATTTGAAAAAAATAACTGAAGAAGACTTACAAACGGTGTCCGCAATATTTTCATCAGTTGTTTCGCTGTTCTGTGGATCAGATTTGACGGTAATCGTGAACTTTGGGAACGGCTTACGACTGATAACTAAATTATTGAAATTAAAAAGTGTTTAAAATGACATTTAAGACAATTGTCACCAACCGGTCAACTCATTTGAATAGATGGCCACCAAAGCCTCCAATTCGTTGGTCTGTTCTTCAGAATAATTCATTTCTGTGGACACCATAAATGACCTAATCTTAAGTGTCTTAAGACATCATTATTTAATAAAATGTTTGAATCTATTGATTGTTATTATATTAATTTGTTTACTAAAACACGTGTAAAGACTCCACCGATTGAGTCATTTATCAATGAATTTGAAGTCATAGTAATGAACATAAATTACGACAAAATATAAACAAATTTAAATGTCTCGCCAAGTGATTGGCTGTTGTGTGAGTCACGTGACATACTTTCAGTCAATTCATACGTTTGGCTCCATTTGTATGAAAATCAGTTGTTTTTGTTGTCAGACATTGAAGTCTATTATCTCTCTTATAATCAGTTCTTAATATTTGTATCAAAGATATAATGAAACCATTGTTTATGTCATCGATTCAGTCAATTGTCAACAGAAGTGATGTCTAAACGTCTGACGAGTCATCGAAAACCAAAAGTGAGTGCCGTTTCCGACGGCGATAGCAATGAAAGACATTCGAGCCGTCGGCCCTCTTGTGTTAGCCATCGGTTGGCAATCGATTCGCCAAATAAATCACCGAATTGTGTGACCAATCGATCGCCAAACTGTGCCAAAGAGAGCCACAATTTGTCCCAATATTTTCCGTCCCGAAAGCGGTCGCAGTCTTCGCCGCGAATGCAGTCATCACTCGATTTGAAGTACACACGCCTTAAGTCACCGAAACAACTGTTCCTCAAACCACTGTTAGTCGACAATCCTATAGCTTATGGAGAGTTGGGTAACAATTGTTCCCAAAAAGTCATTTCCCAAGAAATTACGGACCAATTGATGGAAACTTCGAACGAACCGATTGTTCCTTCAGTTGTAAAGACAGACGTTGAGGTCAACTCACGTAACAAAAAATCCGTCGATTTTTGTGGACTTTTATGTAGTTTTAAGACAGTTATGGAGGAAGTGATCGATGAAGACATGGAACACAATTCGGAGGACTTCCAATACTCGCAGAATGAGTCACAAGTGACTCAACGGTTGGACAAAACTGTCGATGGATTGTCTCAAATGATTTCAAAGATGGCAACAGAAGTGAAAAACGATAAACAAGTATTTACTCCTGAAGTGGAACCCATTGCTTGCCATTCAAGAGATGTCAAACCCATTGTCACCTCAACTCTAAAAACAAACACCTCTTCAGAGCAACAAATATCTGAAGTCGTATCCAATTGTGATTCAATTCCAAACCAAAGCAATAGTTTTGACGATTTTGACGACTCTTTCGATGAAATGTTATCTCAAATGAAATTTGAAATAAAAAGCGACGAAATTTGTGTCCAAATAGCGGTTCCCGAAGAAAATAATCAAAACAATGAGTCAATGGATGAGATCCACGACGAAGACGACGACGGCTTTGAATCCGACGGAGATTTTGAACAAATAATAAGTCAAATACCTATCGAAGAGCTGATGAACACATCAGACAGAAGTGATTCGGCGCTCGACTCAAGTGTTAGGGAATCGATGAACAGCTCCGGACTGATAACACTCTCACAGATAATTGATTTGATTAACCAGGATTAACACCATTTGCACGATTAAACATCACCTCATCATTGGATCCATTTATACATTATTTTGATCACATTTTAAACCATATTTTTTTCTAAGAAAACAATTGAATGCCTTTTAATTCTAATCATATGTTTTTGCAATTAATTTGTTTATTAATTGATTTAATCGTTTTATATATTAATTAATTAATTCTTTATATTATTTTCTTTAATACTTTTGATTAAATGCAAAGAAAAATAAAAAACAATTTTTCATTTAATTGAAGAAATGGTTCTGAAATTCATTACAAAAATTATATTAAAATATATAAAAATTAATTGAAACCAAAGTATCAATTGATGGGAACATCAAATCTGATCTGAAGGGGACGAGTGATCACCTGATAGAAGGTCTCCATTGTGGCTCTGGTCCCGTTGAAGCAGAATATCTTCAAATTTGTGCAACACTTCAACAACTGTTGAACACTAGTTGTGGTTACGAACGAACACTCGTTGACGAGTAGTTCTGAGATGTGTTTAGCGCAGAGACCGCTCGCGAAGTAACACAACCCGTCGTCAGTCACTGGCGTACGACTCATATCCAAACTCGTCATCAGCGGACAGTTGTCTGCAATCAATTTAATTGCATTATCAGTGATGGCCAGACATCCGGAGAGCTGTAGTACTCGCAGTGCGGGACAGTTCTGAACAATAGACTCAACGACACAGTCGTTAACATTAATACAGTTATTGAGTTTCAATTGGACTAAACTATGGCAGACGGAGAACATCGGGGTCAGCGCTGACCAGGAAATCATATTGAAGTTCGGTATTCTGGCCCCTAAGTCAAGGTATTTGAGTCGACAGCACTTGTTTCGGATCAGATTTATCGTGAAATCACTTTTAAGACAGTTATAGAGATTAAGTTCTGATAACTCGCTGTTAATTAAATATCCAATGTTTTCATCGCTGAGGAGTTGTCGCCTTCCCAATGACCCGACGAGTCTGACCTTTAGAGTGACCGGCAATTCGCTAATCAATAGCCAAAACTTTTTCCATTCAAAGAGTTTTCTGGCGTCACATTTGGCACATGTGTTGAGCACTACATAAAAACTACTGTCCAATAGAGACGAGGGATGAGTTTCCATCTGATCTAAAATAATTATAATTAAAAAATGTTGACATTATTTTTAAGCATAAAAATTAATAATTTATTTATAATTAAAATTAATTTTAAGTATATTTCTGTTGAACACAATTAAAATCTTTTCTGAGAAAAATTTATATCAATTTTCTTTTGATTCAATTGACGGCAAAACCAGTCATTGTTTTAATTGCTTTATTCTGATCGGAATCAGTCATATGTCTATACGACTCGAATTCCATCGTAAAACTAGCCGTCCCTGAGGTCAGGGTTCGAATAAAAGTCGAATAATTGACTAATTCTGAGAGCGGTGTCACTGCATTAATGACTCGTAAGTCGGCCTTTGAATGCATTTCCCCGATTTGACTGCGACGGACAGACAGATCACTAATTATGGGACCGATATATCTCTCCGGAGTTGTTATCTCGAGACTCATAAATGGCTCCAACAGTTGTGGCGACCCTTTCCGGAGACAATTAATGATACACTGACTGACAGTCGACACAATCATTGGTATAGAAGTTCTTGAAGTTGTCTCAAACCACAACAGATCAACGCAGACATCGATCACAGGGAAGGACAGAAGTGGACCGAATTCCAAAGCGTTTTTGACACCGGTTTCGATGGCCCTCAAGTGGTCTTCTCTGAGTTTTCCCAAATCGTTAACTTTGGTGACAACGACGCGAACCAATTGATTGTTTGAACGCTTTTTCTGTTGTTTTGGTTTTACTCCTAATTCTAATTTAATTTTGTTTTTGTTTCCGCCAATAGTTTTCATGATTTCTAGTCTATCGGTAACCGATTCGGAGATTGTTTCCCGATATGAGACCTGAAGTGGTCCCAAATATGCGTCCACTCCGTACTCTTTGAGTATACGGTCTTTTATCACCTGATTATTAAAAATTTAGTTATCACTCATTGTTTCACTCGATTGGAGCCATACCTCAATATGCAATTCTCCCATTCCTTTGATGACAGTCTGACCCGAGTCCTTATCTGTCGACACTTTGAACGACGGGTCCTCTCTTTGGAGGTTAGTTAAGGCCAGCTCTAAGTCTTTGAGTTTGGAGAGTGAGGGCGACTCTATTGAGCAATAAAAGACCGGCTCCTGTACTGAAAGTCCGGCAAAAACCGGCTGAACGTCTGTTCCATTCGAATCACACATTTTTTGGGCCTTAATATCAATGAAATCAAAGGTTAAAAGAGATCTAAAACTAGAGAATTGATTATTTACTTCATTGGCCACAGATTGTGATAAGACAACTGTATCTCCGCTAATGGTATGGACTAAACCGGTGACGACCGCTATATTACCGGAAGAGATGTGCGATACCTCACGAAAGTCATCGGCAAAAGCTATGAATAGTTTTTGAATTTTTTCTTTCTTTTCCCGATTGATGTTAAACACAGTTTGGGATGTCTTTAGTTCTCCCGAATATACCCTCAGAAATGTGAGACAACCCAACCGTTTGTCGAAAACGATTTTGAAGGCAAAGGCACACAATTTGTCGGAATATAGTCTCTGTATTTCCCGAACCTTTTCTAAAGGACTCGGAAAGTATCGACAGATTGAGTCCAACAGCAACTGAACGCCAGTATTCTTATAGGAACTGCCGAATAGTATCGGATAAGCCATCTGTTTGACTGTCAATCGTCTGATTGAGTTCTGCAACGACTGTGAGCTTATGTTCTCGACTTTATCGGCACTCAGTATCTCTTCCGATAGTTTGTCGTCCATATCACTGATAGAACCGATTAGTTCTTCGCGTAATTGAAGTACTTTTGGGTATAACTCATCACTACTTTTGATGGGAGTTGTGATGAAATCCATTCCTTCGTTACTATTCGGAGGCCAGACATGCCTTTCCATTGTCAACAAATCGATGACACCATTGAATCCCTTTGAGTCGTTTAATGGCATTTGAATGGGAAGGGGTTTAACCCCTAATTTACGGTGAATGCTGTCCAAACAGTCGGAGACATTCACTGATTGTTTGTCCATTTTATTCAAATAAATAATTCGGGGAATACTGTATCTGTTGGCCTGAGACCAGACGGTTAGGGTCTGGGCTTCGACACCTGCAGACGCGTCCAGTATAGTGACGGCGCCGTCCAATACGCTGAGCGCTCGTTCGACTTCGACAGTGAAGTCCACGTGACCGGGAGTGTCGATCAGATTAATTCGGTGCCGCTTCCAGTCGAATGAGACCGACGCCGACATAATGGTTATCCCCCTTTCCCTCTCCTGTTCCAAATAGTCGGTAACGGTGTCGCCGTCGTGTACTTCGCCCATAGCGGAGGTCTGTCCCGAATAGTAGAGCATCCGTTCAGTTGTGGTCGTCTTTCCGGCGTCGATGTGAGCAATGATTCCCACATTTCTGGTACTCTTCGGGTCTGATTTCACCTCAAATGTCGTCCGATGTGAACAGTAATAGCGTTTCAGGACTTGTCTTAATATCGATTGGATTTTCGGACGCATTCTCCGGTGATCTGAAGATTTTCAGAACTTTTCGATAATTAGTGGCAAATGTCATAAAATTATCTTTAATTTTGATCGATTAGATCCGAACCGAAGAAGTTATTAATTGGTTTTCAATTCAATTCAATAATTGGCATAAAATTTGTTGAAATCTAATTGAAATGTGTTTTGGTTTTTGTGTTCAACAAAAATAAATACAACAAAATATTTGACACATTTTTATCTTAACTTCAATTTTCACTAATTTATGTGAAATTGATTTGATTTTCAAATTCAATGAATTTTTATCTTGAATTTTAGATTAGGTTTCAATTAAATTACAAATGGATTAAATGTTTTGATAAAAACTTACGATTTTTCTATTCAATGAAGTTTTGATTTATTTCACTTCAATTGAGTTAACGTTTTGTTTATCCGATGTTTTTGTTTATGTATTTTACAGTCATTTGAAATGTTTTGCTTTCGATCATTAGATAGACTAAAAACAGACCAAATATTTCACACAAACAACAGTTAAATGACTAAATCAATAGAGAGTTCACTAATTGAATCAAAAATCGCGATAAAAGTCAAACTGTTTTACTCACAAAAATGTGAATCAATTTTTTGTTTTCATTGCAAAACACAAATGGGACTCATATGGCAGCGATCATAGTGTTTGAAATGGCATTGAGTTTAACCATTGATAAATCATTCAAAACAATAGTACAAATAGTTTGAAGGTGAAATCATCTAGCATAAATAATTTGTGAGTGACATCACTTTATTGGTTCTTGGTATTGATAGTTTGAAACGAGTTTATTAAGTAATTAAACTAAATTTTCTAATTTTTTCTAATTTTTTTATGCCTTTTCAAACACTATATACTATTGTATCGATTGCACAATCGTTAGGCTCTGAGACTGTCTGTGAGTCTGAGTGTTGACTAAAAATATTCTTTTTCTGTGAATTCAGTGAATACTTGAGTCGTCTATCAGTCGATGTTTTTATTGCAATTCAAAGCATTTGTGAATCATTTGAAACGTTAGGAAAAAATTCTTTGGAAGTGATCTTCACTTTTGGTCATTAATTTCAATGATATTTACCATTAATTTAGTTCAAAACTGAGTCTCGTTTTTATATACGTTTTTTGTAAATATCGTCATTAAATGCCTTTAGTTTTGTTGTGTTTTATGTGAAATGAAATGCAATTAAATTTGATTAAAAACATCTCAAGAAATGTCAAATCAATTGTTCCGTCCGTCGGCTCTAAGAGTCCATCAAATTATCCCAAAATTGACCACAAATTCAATAGACTTATGACAAGAGACTTAAGACTAAGAAAATTATTGTTAATTAGATTTAAGAATATTTTAAACAATAGTTTAGTTAATAATAATATTAGTTATGAAATCAGCAGACGATTGGTTTCCACCACTTCTTCGGCCTATTCTTCCAGTTGTCTGCCGCCGATACGTAACTACAGCTCAAAACCTGGGAACCCCTCAAGTGATAGTGACTCTGAACTATATGACGACGACGAAGACCTGTTCCACGAGCCACCGAAGGTCAGGTACGGCCTACTGAAGGTTGCGTTGACCATAATTTTGGGGACATATGCCGGCGCTCTGTTCGCTATGTTTGGCGCAAACTTTTTGGAAGAGTTCGAGATTTTTGTCAAAGAAGATGACGACGAAGACGATTGACTATTGATCTCATCTCAAGACAATTGTCTGCTTTGTTTTGGCTCTTGATTTAAGATTTTTATTGAGCTCTTCCTCTGAAGAACAAGTGATTCATAGGTCAAAGAGTTTACCTGTTTTTTGGTCTCCAATCGAAACAAAGACTTTCTCTTTGATTACAAAATCGTTTTATTGATTGGAGTTATTCTTCATATGAAGACAATAGAGAAGACCTATAATCAAGTGATATATCATTCAATGTCTGAATTATTGTCAAAACTGACGACTTTTCCTCTTGAGTTCTGATCGATTGAATCAAGTTTTCAATTGTTTTAAAATCAAAGAAATCAAAGTCTGATCTGTTTTTTGTCTCAACTCTTCTTTTGCCAAAAATCTCATTTGTTTTTAATATTTAATACAAATTTTATCCAAAAATTTAGACAAAATCTAATCATTTATTAAATTTAAGAGAAATTCAATTGAATTTTACGAACAAATTATAGGAAAATAACTTTTTATTCAAATAATTTTATTCTTCAAATTCATGCCTCAGATCCCAACAATCAATTGACTTATTATCGACACAATTAATGTCTATATTTAGAGACACTATTCTTCTAAATATCTGTTGAGAAACCACTACTTAATTGCCTCAAAATTATTGTCAAATTCAATGAAAAAGTCTGTTCTCTTCCGAAGACGAGACCCAAAGTCTTATCTAATCTGTTGTTAACTAAAACTTTTGGTTTTTATTATTTTAATTATTAAGTTATTTATTGAATTGAATTATAATTAAAGTCTAATTATATTATTGTTTTTTATCTGCCTTTCATATACCCGTAAAGCGTTTTATAATAATTATGATTACAAATAATTTATAGTATTTATTGAATTGACGTATGATTTGTAATGTATTTCTGTTGAATCATTCGTTTCTTTTGAATGAAATATATTTTTTGTTTTTTCATTAATGGTTTTCATTGAGTTTAACGCTTAT
The DNA here is from genome assembly GCA_034700625.1 of Tectocepheus velatus. NCBI lineage: Eukaryota > Metazoa > Arthropoda > Arachnida > Sarcoptiformes > Tectocepheidae > Tectocepheus > Tectocepheus velatus. The sequence continues at coordinate 58,900 of JAQIXV010000248.1, forward strand.
TATCGAAAATCATTTGAGTCTTTCAATCGATTCATATCTGTTTATAGACAAACAAATGCCTAATAATTGCTTTTTTTTAAAGCGATATATCATTAAAACTACCGCTCATTCAAATTAAAACGAATTGTTTCTCTAATAACTACTAATTATGTAAATAAATGAAAAAAATTAATTAAAAATAATAAGTTTTGAAAAAAATTTAATCCAAAAGTCGATTATATTTTTGTTGTAAACAAAAATTGTTATGACTCCCAGTCCTATGAGATTCCTATCTATTAATAGATTTGTTTTCTGAGCGAAAAACACAAAACGACTTCTTGTTATTTAAATCAATTCGTCAGTGAATTAAACAAATTTTATTTCCATTCCCTTTATGTTACAGTAGTGGCAAACCCTCTGCCAGAATCAAAACTGAGAGGACTGACATGTGTTTCCTCTGGTTATTACTTTTTTTATTACTAGTATTTTGAGAATTGGAACATATTTTTTGGTTTTGTTTAAAAACAGAATCGGAGAGAGAGAGAGAGAGAGAGAGAGAGAGAGAGAGAGAGAGAGAGAGAGAGAGAGAGAGATTATGTTTTATTTTTAT